>DWMZ01002167.1:0-14597 GCA_018249855.1 Eueides tales michaeli | reverse complement strand
CGGTTCTTCTCAGGTCTGAGGCGGTAACTTTAGTGAACTGGTGGTAAATTTTTTTTATTGACGTTCAAAAAACGAAGCTTGTAACTTCTTATTTTGAATAAAAATATTTGACTTTGACTTTGACTTTGACTTTGACTATTTAGGATCTATCGTGGCGTAAATGCATATGCATAAGACTGTTTGTGCAATAATTTGTAGGTTCGATCCAAGCAATATATAAACTTCCTCACTCAATTTCCTCACTCTGGTAATTAGGCAAAGCGTGCTATTGAGTTTCACTACTCAATTCTGTCTCCAGAACTCGGCAGAAAATGAAAACGGATGTGTCTTAATGGGCACAGAGTGTCTTAACGCTAAATACCCAGGTTCCCTCTGCCTATCCAGCTACGCTATATACATTATAAAATAAGAAGTACTTAATTAACGTTAGAAGCAACTTCTACCTATTGTCCGTAAAGGGTCACTGACTGTCATTTCTAACAAAAGTGTATCCTCGAATTAATTATATTTTAAATATTTCAATCCCATGTGATTCATAAAGAAAAAGTTTCATTTTACCTTTTTGTTTGACTTAAAATGATTTTAATTATATGAAGAGCTTTCATGAATCTGTAGAAATGGTGTTTTCATGTTTATAATTCGCTAAATTGATTGAACTTTTTGAGTATTTATGTATGAGCGCGTTGGTTCATGTCTTTTTTTCTAATTTATATGTATTTTTATTATAAGCTTAACGCAATATCCCGGGTATAGCAGTGTAGGGAGTGGGAACCTAGTAATAAGATGCTCCGTTCTTATTAAGACCGTTGCGCTGTGCCCTATATAATACAGAAAAATCTTGAACTCACAATATACGCTAATAAACTGTTTTGGAGAACAGATATCCATATCCCGAGAAAATATAGACATCGAATTCAAATTCAAATATTTTTATTCAAAATAATAAGTAACAAGCTTCGTTTTTGGAAAGTCAAACAATTTACCACCATTTCACTAATTACTGCCTCGCCGGCTAAAGAAACTAAACGATACGTCATTTTTTTTAATTTTATGATTAAAAAAAAGACATGTCCCTTTACATCATTTAATTATAAATGACAATGATACATTTGAAATAGCCTGGAGCGAGCATTTTGTTCGAAGGCGTGTTATTTATAAAATCGTTAATATGGTAATAACTTTTAACACACAAACGTCTTTTCACAATTTTATTAAATTTTGAAATAGATAATTCTTGGACGTTTTCTGGATTTCTATTGTAAAAGCGTACATCCTATCCAAAAAAAGAATTACAGACTCGATGCAATCGAGTTCAGGTCCACTAAATTTAAACCTTCTATTATTAATATTATGTACATCAGTCATTTTAGTAAATTAATTAATATTTTTCTTAACATACATAACATTTTCAAAAATGTATTGAAATGCAGCAGTCACTTGGTAATTTTCTTAAACGTTTCTTTTAAAGAATCTTAGGGCCTAAGTTATAGATTGCTCGAATAGCTCACTTTTGCAAGACAAAGATTGACTTGATACCGGTTGCATTACCCAAAAGTAAGATGCCGTAAGACATAATACAATGGAAGTAGTAAAAGTAAGCGGGGCGAGCCGTTTCCTCGTCAGTTAATAATCAATTTTTTTTACAGCGAAAGTTGCAGAGCTCAGTCTATTCGCTAATCTATCAATATGAGGTCCCCACTGTAATTTTGAGTCAATAGTGATATCGAAAAATACCGTAGAATCAACAGGCTCTACGGCCTTACCATTCAAGAGTACGTTGGCTTTCATAATTTTCGTTTTATGTATTCTAAATATCACACAGTTAGTTATTAGCACTAAACCAATGTACTATTTTAGAGAGATCATTGTTTACATTGTCAAATACTTTTTGTCTCCTTTGCATTTTAAAAATCAATGAAGTATCATCAGCAAACAATACTATCTCATGGCTCTTTTCAACTAAATAAGGTAAATCATTTATATATATTCAAAAGAGAAAAGGACCAAAAATAGACCTGTGTGGTACCCCCATACTTATTAGTGACCCAGGAGATTTCCTGCCATTCAAATCAACATTCTGAACCCTATTAGTTAAATAAGATGTCAGAAGATTGAGCGCTTTGCTCTTTTGCCATAATGATGCAAATTCATGATGAGTGCTACACGTAATCAAATGCCTCGGACAAGTCACAAAACATGCCAAGAACATCCTTTCCTACGCCGGTGTCGGTAGTAGAGCGACCCTTAGTAAAATTTGAAATGCATTAATATTTGATTTAAGATATTTTTTTCAAATATTTTACTAAATGAGGGTAGCACATACACTGTTCGAAAATTATTAGGATCTGATGTACTACCAGATTTAAATATAGGTATGGTTTTACTAAAAATTATTAGGTCAGGAAACACACCATACTCTATACAATTAAATATATCAGCAAGATGAGGAGCAACAGCGTCTATTATATGACTAATCAACTTGACAGAGATACCCTACCGATTTGATGTTTTCTATGATATCCGGGGTCTTAAATATCTTAACAATGTCTCTTGACTAGATTACATTTGAAATCTATAATCATTAAATGACAAGAAACTCTTAAAATTTACTGTTTTAGAAGTAAGCACAGTATTAAATTCATTTTTAATAACATTGAAAAATCTCCCATATAATCGGTTGGGATCTTTATTTCATTGTAAATGTTGAAATTTTGCTATTGTTGTACTTATAAAGTTTTCTATACGACCAATTATCATCGGAATACATTCATTTTTATGTAGTTTATTAATTTTCTTTTTACCAAAGCAAAAAGAAGCCAACTGACCGCTGAGTGGAATAACATTTTAGAAATAGTACTTAAAAGAATCCTTAACCGTTGGTAAAGCCACAAAAAATGAGTCACTGTTATTTAGAGAAAAAATCGTACTCCCGACACTACTCATTAAGTTGGGTATGATGAAACAGTCTGTCAAAGCGTTGGACAAGGAAGAAGAACGTTTTAAATATATTTGTAAAATATTTTCTAACCTGATCATGGAAAAGTTAAAAGCTGGATTATTCGTCGGTCCTCAAATATAAACATTGATAAAAGACGAAAATTTCACAAAACTTGTGACTGATGCTGAACGTAGAGCATGGAGGGTTTTTATAAAGCACCAAAATAAATAGAAATTGTGCTCCAAATTACCTATAGACGAAAAGCTTATAAAATACGTTTCTTTGAATAACAACAAAAGCTTAAAAGATTTTTTCCTCTTTTTATTTCTACGTTCATTAATTAAAAACTAAAACAAAAAATAATGACATAACTGTTTCATTCTGTTTTTTGCAATCAAATAGGACTTTGATTTCTGAATATTGGCTATGGTTTTTTATGGTAAAATTAATATATAAAAAAACAAGAGCCAATATTCAAAAATCATTCACAGATTTATAAATTGTATGCATAAAATTATTCGAAACTACTTTCACCTCAAGGGCAACAAAACCGTTGTTGACCAGTGTTATTGTTTTTTCTCTCAGTAAAAATATTATCAATACAAGTAGCGGTACAATTAGTGATTCTTGAAGGCTCTATAAATAAATTTTCAAGGTTACATAAATTCATTAAATACCTAAATCTAGTACAAGTTGTGGAATTATCTAGTAAATTAATATTGAAATCTCCATATATAACTATTTCTTTTTAGATCCAGATAATTTTACAAGTGCTTGTTCTGAAATATTTTCAAAGTGTTCATAGAACCCAGTGGGAGGTCTGTACTCACTTACAACAATGAAATGCTCAAGCTCAGCACAGGCCATTTCAATAGTTTGCTCAGCGGAAAGGCTCACAATATGTTTACGTTTTTTAATGAATAATAAATATTAAATAATAAATCGGGCAACTTATAGAAGCAAAATAAAAAACTTAAGAATTAATATACAGTGAAGCAGCCGCAACAGTTCCGTTCAGGCTCAGAATCCCACTTGGTAGAATGAATAATTTTGATTTTCTCACTCTCGTAACAAGTTTCTTATATATATGATACGTCTTACAACAAGTGAGGTTGAGGCTTGTCGTGGTGCTGGTTCAAAAGCGAATGAATCTAAATACAATAGGCTGTAAGTTCGATTCTTATTCGATGAATTTAAATTATAAATCAACGAAAGTAAAGAGGCAAAACTCAACACGCAATACCTCCAGAAATCAGCAAGAGGTGTGGATCCGAAGTGCGTAAATGGAGTAAGGAGTGTCTTAGCACTGCGTGCCCTGGTTCCTGTTCCCCTTACCCTGATATGTGCCGGGTATAGCGTGAAGTACAAAAATAATAAACTAAAAATTTTGTCCCCCTTTTATAAAAAATAAATACTACAAGTTCAATGTCAAAGCTATTACTCAACATGCATTTCCGCTTGGTGGCAGAATTTCACGCGACAATATTTATATTAGAGTGAGAAAATGGATATCAATTAAATAATAATGGTTTACATTTGAATGTAATCTGTAACGTCACGTGTCACGATGGCTTTGGGTAGTACTCGTATATATATATTTTTTTTATTTTTTTTTTTTACAAAAATAATATATCACATAACCTAATTCCATGGAAATTATACTAAAGTTATAAATGTGAAAGGTTGTGATGATAGATGTTTCGTTCCACTTTTACCCAAAATCTACTGAACGGATTTAGATGAAACTTTACAGTTTTAAAAATTGTGTAGCAGAATAATACATAGGCTACAATTTATATAAAGATTTTGTATAATTTGGCTTTAATATAACAATGAAGCGGTCGAAACCGCGATTGAGTGACTGATATGAAAAAAAATTAAAATTGAATAGAGAAACAAACAAAACTTATTACAAATTTATATTAAAAGGATATCAAGGCAATAAAACGCAAGCGAAGGAAAAGGTGCTATGTAATATGTAAAGCAAAGCATGTTTTAAATTTGCGATTACGATACGACAACGATATAGGGATGGCAGTAAAGTGGCTTCTTATTTATTAACAGTGTACGATTTGTGGTTTAGACAGAAATATAAAAAGTTTCATTTCTTAATTTTTTTTTTTCAGTAATAAATTATAATTATCTACGATACTGAAGAAAAATACCTCTCAAATTGAACCCACTTGGTTCATAACACTAGACTTCCAGATTCTCTTTGCTTTCTCTGCTGTACGTGGAATACAGTGTGAAAAAAAATAAGGTATATTCAAATTTTAGTCGTACGGTATAAATTGCACACCTCACCGTAATCATCGAGTATTTCAAACGAGGTATATGCGCTCGCAAAGAAATTGTTTCTTCCCACACAACTACACAAATGTTACCTACAAAAATGATTCCAGCCTCGTTATTTAAAGGAAATACTGTAATTTACTGTTCATTTATCCTCTTTTTGTACGTTTAAGATATTTATACAATTATTAACACAGGGGGGGGCACAGACGTGGATTGTAAACGCAACAGGTTGGGATCGATATCTATTTGACGTTATGAAATATTTAATACTTTAATTTTTTTCTCTCTGGCAACAAGGCAAAAGCGCGGTGTTGAGTGCCGCCACTCAACATGCAATGCCTCAAATTCGGTGGGAAATAGTAACAAAGTGTCTTAACACTAGGTTCCCAAGATCCCTCTGTCGACCCTGCCTTGTGCGGGATCCATCGAGAAGCTGAAAAAACAAACGAAATATAATATATTTTGGTGATAATGGACTAACATAAAAATAAATGGCCTGAGGCCTGTCGTGGCGTACCGGCACAGGTTCTGGGTTCGAACCCCAGTCGAGGAAATGAAATATTTAATACTTTCAATTAAAATATTTTATGTTTTATTTCTTCGCTCTGGCAAAATGCGGCGTTGAGTTCCACCATTCAACACGCAATACCTTAAATTCGGCGGAAAGTGGGAAACGGAAGTGGAACGGAGTGGCTTTACACTAGGTTCCCGGGTTCCCTTTGCCTACCCTGCCTTGTGCGGGATCCATCGAGAAGCTGAAAAAACAAACGAAATATATAATATATACTCGTATGTATGATATTGGACTATCGTGGAAATATATAACATAGCGTAAATAGCACACGTTATGTCTAGAAAAGCACATTGTGTGGGGAACGAAGTGTCTAACATTAAGTTCCCCTTGTTAACCCCGCTATATGTCGAATATAAGCGTAATGGTCATTGTGTCATTCAACTTTCTTGTATCATTACATTCCATTTATACCGTTCAGTGTAGTTAGGTAATAATGACGAATACACAATGTCTATTACTGTCGGGAACATAGTGTCTCAACACTTTGTTACTTCTGCGTACTAAACTTAAACTATTTGGGAAGTACTCTTAGAGAAGAGTAACAAAGGTAAAGGTGGGAAAAGTAAGTATTTTAAAATTTTCAATTTAAATATTTAATGTTTCATTTCTTCGCTCTGGTAATAAAGCAAAGTGCGGTGTTGAGTTCCACCACTCAACACACAATGCCTCAAATTCGGCGGAAAGTGGGGAACGGAAGTGGAACAGCGTGTCTTATCACTAGGTTCCTGGATTCCATCTGCCTACCCTGCCTCGCGTGGGATAACGCGTGAAGCTAAAGAAAAAAAAAGAAAGAAAAGTAACCTATATTTATTTTATATATTATATAAATTCACTCTGTATTCTGTATTCTGTAGTATTTAGGAACCTAGTATTTGAATTAAACTTAAGTTTCCCCATATTTGTTGAATTTTAAGCTTAATTGTATAATTTGAACTTAACACAACGCTCTGCCATATTACAACAATGAAGAAATAGAAATGTTTCACTCAATATTTGACAACTTGTGGTGTAGTTTATGAAATTTTTGTGTATTTTATTTAATTTTGCTCTCAAAAATTATCATATTTAATACAACAATATTGTTATTACGTATCTTTCTAAGTAAGCTGTTAATACACGCGCAGAAAGAAGAAAATGCAGTGAAAATTCCAGAATAAAAAGTCAAATTTAAAGGATTTTGCTCCATAACCCCCGCTGTCTAGAAGTAAAAATCTCATTAAGATTGGTTTAGTTGTTCCGGAGATTAGCCACGACAAACAAATACACAATTATATTTACAATATATGTATATAGACAAACAAGAATTTAATATCTTTTTGACTTCCCACTTTTCAGGAAATGTTTGATGTTGAACAATATATTATTCGACTTACTGACTTGAAATGTCGTACATTTTTTCATAAGTTCATTTCTTACATATTAAAGAAATAGGATTATATTATACTGTACTAAAATGTATGTATTTATTTTCTATATATAACAACTTATAGGTTACTTTACATAATACAATACAAGCTACGAGTCCTTTTCTTTCACAGAGATTTCAATCCACAATGAACAAAAGAGTCAAGACACAAAAGAGACAAAACACAAACGAGCGTTAAATATAAAATATTAAATACTTTCATTTTCGTCTCTTTGGTAACAAGGCAGAGCGGGGCGTTGAGCTCCGCGGCTCAAATTCGGTAATTATAGAATGAAACTGAGTAGATTACCTAGTTACCTCTGCCTACCATGTCATGTACGAAATGTAAAGTGAAGCTGAAACATATGAAAGTTTACCTTTATAGGTTTAATGTTTAGCAATAAAATATTATACATAAACAAATACATTAAAATATCAAAGTTGAGAAGGAAAATGAGAAAGCGCTAATGTATCTGTAAACATAAGTCATTAAAAGTGTTTGTCAAACCTCTTTATACTGATGCATATAATTAATATGTTGTAATATCGTAAAGAAACTTACGTTGAGTCATAATAATATAGCATGTGTGTTGTGGAAGTCTACACTTGGACTTAAAGTTTATAGAACTATATGAAAATATTGTAATGTAAAAAAATGTACGGTTTTCAAGGTCCGTGGGTTTGTATCTGGCTATGTTCTAATTTTTATACGCTTACAAAAAAGTACGTAAAGACAAGTTTTCTTAACGCTATTCTGGATTCATTTTCTTCTTGGGGATTATTATGGCTCCATACATTCTCCCATATAGAAATTACGATTAACATACACGATTTCCAATTTTTTTGTCTAATTTTGCAATTTAAATGGCGAAACTGATTCCTGCTGTATCCAACAGAGTGGGGAAATACAATTATAATACAATTTTTCCCACGATTTGGCTTCGAACCCCACAACAATTGAATTTACAGTTATATATTGAACCTCTACAATATGACAACTTCAAGAAATCTATTAAATATGTTTATTTAAACAATTCTTTAAAGAGACTTTAAGTCAAATGTCATTAAAATAATATCCGGAAGTAGCTTAATGATAACGCTCCCTTGTCATGTGCAGGCAGGGTAGTGTCCAGGCCACTATTTACTGTTGCAACAACAGACCTCTAAGTTATATACAACTCACTCACTCACTCAGCTTCACGTTGTATCCCGCACATGGCAGGGTAGGCAGAGGGAACTTGGGAACCTAGTGTTAAGACACTCCGTTCCACTTCCGTTCCCCACTTTCCGCCGAATTTGAGGCAATGCGTGTTGGGTGGCGGAACTCAACGTCGCGTTTTGCCTTGTAAGTTATATACTAAATTATCGAACTATAATTTGTTCTCAAATATGTTGGGTTAGTCTATTTGGTACGGTGGTTTGGTGATTGAAGATACATTTTAATCTCTCGAGACAACACCGAATTGGACATAGGCCGAGATTTTTCTCAATTTTTAGAATATTCTTTTGGGAGGGCACCTTCAAGATTGCTGTACGACGAAGTTTTAACGAAAGTTATGATTGAATGTAAATACATCCTCCCTTTTAGTATATTTTTGACTGCTCTGCCTATTGCCATCTTGATGTAATTTGATATTGTTTTAATTCCTAAGTATACTCGTTATTTTAAATTTTTATTATTTTTCTAAAATGTTATATGAGTACAGCAACCTAATAGTTCTTGAAGACCAATTGCGGCGTTGAGTTTCGTTTTTCATCATACAATATATTGAAAAGGCAGTGGGGAACGAACTGTTCTAACATTAGAAAATGTAAGAGTTCTTTGTTTTGCTTTTATTCAGGACACCGGAGGGGCCATAGGGTACCTAATATTAAGACCTATTATTTCCATTGAATTGCTTCCGTTGGTTACTTTCATCCAAACTCTCGAGATGATAGCAAAACTATTATAAGAATAAAAAATAAAATTTCTGCTGAATTAATAAAAAAAATGTAGCAATTTTGTCGAATTAAATATTTTAAAATAACATAACTTTTTTGTGTTTACCAACCGATATAAACAAAATAAACACTAAATGTTGAGGGAAGGTTGCCAAAATATAATAATAAAAACTGCATTTTAATCTGGTTAAACATTTATGTAAGTTAGTGTGTAGAAACGCACATCCAATCACAATAATAAACGTCCCCTATAAGATTCTTTTAATATATCTCCCATGTTCAGATAGTGGTCAGTAACAGATTTATTATAAGTACAGACTTCATTTCCCCTAGTGAAAAATAGCCCACAACCGTCGTGTTAACAGTAGAACGCTTGTGTCTTCGTACTACTATGGCCACAAAAAAAAAAAAAAAAATATATATTTTTATATATATATATATATATATATATATATATATATATATATATATATATATATATATATATATATATATATATATATATATATATATATCTCTACATTTTAATTATTAATCAATTTATTTGTATAGGCTCGAGTGTGAACCAGATTGTGTAAGATGCCGCTCAGTAAGCTCGCTTCAAGTAATTTGCCAACATTCTATATTGTTTACAACTCGAAGGCATTTCATTAATTTGCTATCAGTGTTTAAGTAAATTAATTACTTCTAGTTATAAATATCGTTGTTTTCGAATGTCTTAAAGCTAGGTGCACAGATTCCCTTTGCCTTTTCTTCACGGAAAGTTACAAACATGTTATTTACAGTTTACAGTCAAATATTATCCTGGACCTCGATAGCCTCTCAGTTATATTTGAAGTGATAAAACAATTGAAAACAAATTCAACGATTCTTTAAAAGTCTCAACGTTTAAGTTATACTATTAAGTTTTTACTTGAATACTTATTCTTCGTTATAAACGTTTTGCATATATTTATATACAACTTTTAATAATGATTCTTATAACTTATCAAAGCTCTAGTTTCGAAGTCTACTTAACAACTTTTATGGAAGCTGTATATATTTATTTAAAGGATAAATGCGATGCGATAGGAGTATAAATGCGAGCTTTTTCAAAATAATTAGTTTTCACACCTTATATTTATACTAGCGACCTGCCCGCGACTTTGCCCGCGATTATTTGTTACTAAAGTAAATATTAGAAAGTATCTAAATTAAATATTAATACAAAATAAAACAAACCACAATATATAATTATTACCTAAACAAAAAAATTAAAAAATCTACTTACCAACCGAGAAGGGAGAATGCAATAAAAATATGAATTAATAACAAAAAGCAAATATCTCCATAAACATCTACACTTAAACGTTTTGTTTAAATTTTTTTACGTTTGTTCACGTTAGTCTCAGAAAAGGCTTCACCAATTTCATTCTAGTTTACACTATTAACATTTGGTTGGATATTTGAATTTAAATTTTAAATTTGAACTTAATAATGGCTAGGTAAAATTACTGTTTCTATATCGAAACGACTTTATCATTAATTTACTAGTCTCCCTTAGAATTCGAATTTTAGAAAACGTTTATTAGATAGAGAACAAGATTATACAGACACAAGGTATGGGTGCGTAATCAATGCCCAATAGCCTTAGCCGTAATTTTGAATTTATGATATCTCCTAAAGTATATAACGTAATGATGTACTGTAAAGTACAGTTTCAATCTAAATGAATTGCCGAAAGTAACTGTAATATTTATTTTGATGGGTATTAATACTAAAATGTGGATAATATAATAACAATAACGCGATAAATTAAAATTTTAAATCAATTTAAATTTAAATTTAAATTAATGGCCTGTCGTGGTGCAGAAGCACAAGCATGAGACTTAAAAGCGATAGTTCGTGGGTTCGATCTTCACTTCAGGATATGATGAAATATTTAATATTTTTAATTTAAATATTTAATGTTTTCATTTTTTCTCACTGGTAACAAGGCAAGACACGTCATTCAGAGCAATACAATGCCTCAAATTGGAGCTCGGAAAGTGGGGTACAGGACGGTGTCCCAAGTCAGCTCTGAATACCCTGCGATGTGCGGGAAACAGCATGAAGCTGAGTGAATGAGTGAGTAAATTAAAATGGCCACTATGGCTCAACCTTTAGAAATTAGATTATACTATCGTGTACATTTTTAAAGGTTCTTTAAAATGATAATTTTGGTTTTATATATCTCATAAGTCTGACCCCGGCGCGCACAATGTAAGCGTTCAGGAACTCCTTTTTTGTCGACATTTTTGTAAAACAATAAAATTCTTGGAAAAAAAGAAAATGGGGAAAAGAACTCGCCTATGTCTATCCCAAGATCCTCAAGTCTTTCTTTAAAAAAAATTGTCACAATCGACACAGGGGTTCATAATATTAGTATGGATGAAAATACTTAGTTTACAATTCTTCATTCAAAGTTTTTGGTGACTGAAAGTGTCTTTTTGGAAACAGAGGAACTTAGCAATAGGTTTTTAGGACCCTTTGGCTACCCTGCAATGTGCTGAATACCGTTTGACCCTAACAAAAAAGGAACAGTTTGTTTCTTTTACTTAACAGTGCCGCTTGTTTTATAGTAATATAATTATAATGTCGGTATTTTACAGCTATTTAAAGTTAAAATATGATAAAATATTTTAATTGTTTTAAATTATGTTATTTCTTTGATTTTTAAATAAAGTGCAGCGTTAAGTAACGCCAATGAGTAATCAACTTTTCAAAATTTTAGAAGTAGGATTATCTTGACACTGGGTTCCCTCTGCCTACTGCTATACGCCTGCTATAGCGTGAATTTACAAATATTAAGTGTTATTTGTAAAAAATATTTAAGACATATCGTAGCGTAGGCACGCAAACGTGAGACCGTAAACGCAACTTGTTATGAGTTCAATGCCAATAGGTAATAATTAATATTTTCATTTTCTCACTCTGGTAATTTGGCGAATCGCGACAGGAAATATCTTAACAGGCACGACGTGACCTCACATTAGGTTCCCAGGTTCACTCTGCCTATTTAGCTATAACGCAGGATACAACATAAGAAGTGAAGATTAATTATTAAAATATTATTTTAATTAAGGATACATCTAACTGTGCTTATGTTAATCGACTTTAGCAACGCATTTAATACAGTAGATCATGATCTACTCCTTGCTCATTTATCTAGTGCTAATGTCGCAACTTCAGCTTTAGAATGGTTTTCTTCCTATCTTCAGGGACGTCGACAGTCTGTTCGCGTAGGTCAGACTAACTTTGACTGGCAAGATTTGAAAGTCGGCGTACCTCAAGGTGGCATTTTATCTCCTCTTCTGTTTTCAATCTTTATCAACTCCATTACTTCCGTTATAACTTCTCAATACCATCCTTCCGATGATGACTTGCAGATTTATGAACATGCCAGTGCTGACTCTATCATAGGTGCCATTAACACCTTAAATACCAATCTTCGGCAAATATCGATATGGTCTACAAAATATGGTGTCGAGGTCAACCCCAACAAATGTCAGACAATAATTATTGGCAGTTCACATCAACTGGCCAAACTGAACTTCGACACACTACCTTACATACAACGGCATAGTTATACATTTCTCCAAAACTGTAAAAGACTTGGGAATTTTAATCGATGATAAGCTATGTTAGTATGAATATATTTCTAATATTTCCCGTAGGATTTATGCTACACTACACTAAATGATGCGATTTAAAAACTTTTTACCGTTGCAAGCAAAAATTCAGTTAGTTAATATGCTGTTGCTTTCTATTATTGATTATGGTGATGCTTGCTGCTTGGATTTAAATAAGGATCATATAAATAAGCTAGAACGACTACTTAATACCTGCATTCGTTTTATTTATAGCCTCCGCAAGTATGACCATATTTCATCTAGTAGGAAGCAACTTGGCTAGCTAAAAGTGGTTGATCGAAGAAATCCAGATTACTATGCTTACTTTATTCTGTTCTTTTTAATCCAAATTCTCCTTCATACATTTCTTCTGACTTCTCTTTCCTTTTTTCCTTCCACAATAAATCTCTGTGCTCACTATCTAACCTTACACTGTCCATTCCAATTTATAACTCTGGGTTTATGTCTAACTCATTCGCTGTCACTGCGGTCAGGCTCTGGAATGACTTGCCTTGCTTTGCGAGAGTCTTTTAAACGTCAGCTTAAAACGTTATTCTTACTTAAACCATAATAATACTGTAAATATGTATATATAAATAATTTTTATATTT
The DNA here is from genome assembly GCA_018249855.1 of Eueides tales michaeli. Classification (NCBI taxonomy): domain Eukaryota; kingdom Metazoa; phylum Arthropoda; class Insecta; order Lepidoptera; family Nymphalidae; genus Eueides; species Eueides tales. The sequence continues at coordinate 1,183 of DWMZ01002167.1, read as the reverse complement.
GTATGGGTATGTAAACGTATATATATGTGTGTATGTGTGTATGTGTGTATGTATGTATGTATGTATATATGTATGTGTGTGTATATATATATATACAATCGTATGTATATGTTTGTGAATATATGTGTGTATTATAATGTATGCTTTTATGTATGTAATCTATCTTATTTAAAATTACCCTATTTTTTCCCCACATGAAAAGGTTGGCTGGTAGTGAATGCTTTTTAGCGTTAAGCCCGCCGTTTGTGCCTATGTATGTTTTATACTATGTGCAATAAAGGATTTAAAAAAAAAATAAGTATATACATAGCTTCTACCTGTTTTCCGTAAAGGGTCACTGACTGTGAATTAATTAGACATATCTAACAAAAGTGTGTCCTCAAATTAATTATATTTTAAATATTTCAATTCCATATAACTCAAAAAGGCAAAATATTACTTTGCCTTTTTGAGTGACTGAAAAAAAATTTGATTAATATGAAGATTTTCCGTGGATCTTTACAAATGTCTTTTGCATATTTTAAATTTGGTAAATTGGCGGAATATTTAAGTTGTTAAAAGTATATCTTTTAATAAATACTTTTACCTATGAGTATATTGATTGATATGTTTTTTTTTCTTATTATTAGTTGCGTTACGTTAAATATATCCCAGATATAACAACAGAGTAAGCAGAGGGAACCTATTGCTAAAATATTCCGTTACCATTATGACATTTTTATTCCTTATTTCCGTTAAACTGAGACATTGCGTGTTGAGTGGTGGAACTCAAACGTGCCGCGTGCGTTGATGTCAAATTTCACCATTACGCTGCATTCTAAGCAGAGACTTCGGAATTTAACGACGCGCTTTGTGTGAGCAAAATTTGAATATAATTAATTATTTTAAATAGGAATATAAGAGGTCTATCATAACAGGGGCACAAGAGTGTGATTGTGAAATCGATTGTGGGTTCGATCCCCACTCGTATAATGAGGCAAAGCGCGGTGTTGTTTTCCACTTTTTGACGCGCAAGGCCATAAATTCGGCGATAAATGGGGAGCGAAAGTGTAATAATGGGAACAATGTGTGTGTGTGTGTGTGTGTGCGTGTGCGTGTGCGTGTGCGTGTGCGTGTGCGTGTGCGTGTGCGTGTGCGTGTGCGTGTGCGTGTGCGTGTGCGTGTGCGTGTGCGTGTGCGTGTG
>DWMZ01002166.1:0-14598 GCA_018249855.1 Eueides tales michaeli | reverse complement strand
GTCTTGTTAATTGAATGTTTGAAAACTAAGTTTTTCTTCGTACAGAAGAAGAAAAAGACTTAACTGTTATTGCTCCGTACAATAGACAAAGTGAAGTACCTCGTTAAGATAACCAAAATAACTAAATCTTGAACTTCGTTTATATAATATTATAACAGCTGAAAAAAAATTAAAGGTTATTAAGATATTTCCACTTAAAATTATTTACTAAATCACGTACAAATTAAATGAAAATTCACATGTAAATATTATTTATGCAGACGTTCTAAATCAATATATTTGTTTACGCCTTGTACTCTATTATGAAAAGTAATAAAGAATGAAATATAAAGTGTTTATGACTTCACACAAAAAATGTCATGTCATGATAATAAAAGGTAAACTACACAATCGTTGAGTATGTGCGAATGAATGCTGAAAGCTTTTACCGAGATTAAAAAGGTTGCTCAGCTCTGGATATAGGTCTTTCTCTAACTGGCGTTTTATTTATTTTTTATCTATGGTTTAATTGCTATGTTGATTGAAAAATTGCTTTTTATTCTCAACTTCGATTATTTGGTTTGTAAATTTGGTATATCAATATAGAAATTAATTACTTATCACCGAATTTGAACTCGCGTCTCTTGGAAACCGTCCAAGCGTTTTGACCAACTAAGCTATATGCTAATTCCATTCAATAAATATATTAATTGTTTATATAGTTCCGCTTGTTCTACGCTTATTCAAGCTCTCAAAAGAATCCCAAGATTCTGTCCCAAAACAATGGTTTTTGCAACACTCAGTTTTGATGTCTAATATCCTTAATTGCCTTAACTTTATAAAATATTCCCTAAGCAATATTCAAACACACAACCATTCTCGTATATAGTTAGATTTCAATTACTCGACAATTTTCAATTTGTGTTCTGAAAATATTATCATTATTTCTAAAAAATACCTAAATTTTAAAAATAAATCTGCGCGGCCGTGTACAAGCTAGCTTCTAGGCGGGCACGACTCCGAGACTGCATTAAACTTTTTCTTTTTTCAAATTTATTTTTTTACTTTTCAACGTTCTATTCTACATAAATGATAGAAAATTATCATTTTAGAAACTATATAAAATAATAAACGATCACTCTTATAATAATTTGGACGTAACTCGTTAAGAACGTATGGTATAGTAACCAGAGTGCTTGAACAGTTCCTAAACATGAGTTCAAATCCCGCTACGTTTAATTCCAAATACGTTTTCTTAAATATGTTCATATATTGTTGTGTAATCACTACATAACGTATCTTGCGCGTCGTCGGCAATATTGACAGACTGTTTGTTATTGCAAACGAAATGTTTAGTAATACTATCTATCAAAAGTTCATAGTGCTGGCATAAATCACGATAACGGCCAATTGCTCTCATTCCGAGGCTGTATTAATTTGGGACAATCAACATAAGCGGTATTTGATCATTTGGTTTCCAACAATGATAATATATTACTTCGCGCTTTGTTGTAAATGAGGGAAAAGAATTATTTCGAGTTCTTGTCTCGTTACTTGCTCCTCGAGTTGTTATTGCGTACTTGGCAGGGTAGGCAGGGGAAACTTGGGACCTAGTGTTATCATCACACCTCACAGCTTGGGTTCCAACCCTACTCGGGAGATATTTCCACTTTGTATCCAATGTTTCGAGTTCGGTCGAAAAATGGAGGGTTTTAACACTAGCCTATCTATATTATTAAAAATCTCCGAAACCATTTCAGAATACCAAGAATTTGACTATAAAGAACTTTCCTCCTACATCCATGACGTCACGATTTAACAATAACTTAAGATACTAAACCAGAGCTCATTTAACGTTTAATAATGGCTCATAACTTAGTTAAAAAAAAGTAATAAATTCAATATTCCGGAATGTAGCTGACTCTGCATAACAATATAGTCTGGTTCAAACAATAACACTGTACAAAAGACGAAAAGCGAGACTTTCTTGGAAATATCTTCAAAGGACTTTTGTCCTTATTTCTAAATTAGGAAGGATTGTTTTTGTAGTATGTTCATATTTTTAGTTTTACATTGTACGTAGGAGAATTTCTGTATGCGACGTGAGATGGTTTATAGATAGCGGGGTAGATGTGACTCTAATGTCACATTTCACACCGCATGGAGATATGCTTGTGAAGTTCGTGGCCCCGTGGTTATGATGTTCCATGTGATAACCGATACGTTAAGTGTTACAAGTTTGGGTGTGCAGACAGAATATTTAATTGCTCCTTTAAAGTTTCGTTTTTTTTATATCAAGTAAGGGTAGTTGTAATCTGTATTTTGAACTAAAAATTCGTCTGTTCCTTCTTTTGTAAATATTTCTTTGGATTCCTCGAGCAAGTAAGTGACTGTAAAGGCTAAAGAAATGAAATATTTAATATTTTCAATTTAAATATTTAATGTCGGGAAAAGATGTTGAATTCTTAGCGCATGTAGGTACTCAATTTGTACACAATTCTAAGCTACCTAACCAATTAAATTACATCACAACTAAAATTACAAAATAGCTGTAAATTACAATAAATCCAATTAATTAAACCAATAAATCATCCCAATACCAACCAAGATTATCCCCAAAGTGACGCACAAGATGAACCGCGTATATCAATGACCTAACTCTAATCAGACCCTTGGATCTAATTAAAGCCTTTCAGGATCCCTAAACGATCAATCTTCGTTCTGAACCTGCCCTTTATACCGACCGATATAGCCAATTTCATCCGAATGCCTTACGTCTAATTATAAAGAAATCGTCGAATGAGTCATTCTTTATTCATCCGAAGGGAATCTTGGAACAGGCACATGTGAAATAAAAAAGGAACGGCGCATACCATTTGCAACTTGGTTCTTGGAGGTTTACGGTTCTTTAATTATGGTTTTAATGTTTATTTGTTAGTTATTTGGAATATATATATATATATATATATATATATATATATATATATATATATATATATATGCATTATATATCTAGTCGTTCCTTCTTGGCCTGTAGCAGCGCAGCGGCACAAGCGTGTGACTATAACCGACAGGTTGTGTGTTCGATCCCCACTCGAGGAAATGAAATATTTAAGTAATATTTGCAATTTAAATATTTCATATTTCATTTCTTTGCTCTGGTAACACGGCAAAGCGCAGCGTTGAGTTCCGCCACTCAACACGCAATGCCTCAAATTCGGGGAACGGAGTGTCTTAACACTATGTTCCCAAGTTCCCTCTGCCTACCCTGCCATGTGTAGGATACAGCCTGAGGCTGAGTGAGTGAATTTTTAAAAAGGCAGATACATCAAATAAGCGAATTGTGTATGTAGCTTAGAAAATTTATGCTTAGATCTTTATATACGCGTTTTTTATTTTAATATTCTTCGTTCTCCATTTTCTGGCCATATTTGGAAATAACTCAGCGTAAGCTATGTGCTACTACTTCTTCTAAACAAATAACTAAAGAACTTAAAATTGTATCATTACTTATGCATATAATAACGTTCGAGACTGTTCTGTGACTGTTTTTAATATTATTTAATAATTTATATTTTCAAATAAAATATTTAACGTTTTTATTTCTTCGCTTTGGTAACATGGCAAAGCACGTCGTTGACTTACGCCACTACCTAATAACACGCAATGCCTCAAATTTTGTGGAAAGTGGGGAACGGAAGTGTCTTAACACTAGGTTCCCAAGTTTCCTCCGCCTATTTTGCTATGTGCTGGATACAACGTGAAACTGAAGAAAAGAATAATTATGTTACATTACTAAAAATTGAACCCGTAACCACCTCCTTCATAGTCACACGCTTACCAACAACACTCTGGGACTCTCATTCACAATCTCACTGTAATGATACGCATTTGCTTATCAGATGTGTTCTTAAGTCAAGTGCGATCTTCCTGATAGCGGGCGGATATTGGCCACTTCATAAATCCGAGGCTGTCGGCGTTTCGATTAACCGTGCGAGATGCGGGCAAATAAACTTTGGATGAGGGTTCTTAACCTTTTAGTACTGTGGTAATGTTTCTATGTGTTAGAATTTTTTTTATTTCACGCTGTTTTCAGTGAAAGCAAATAGAATTTAGTGTTAAGACACTCCGCTTTTACGATATTATGGAGAAAATGCGTTTTGAATTAATAGGAAGTACGTACGAAGATATGCAGCTAAAGTTGACAAACAGTTTTATCACTATCTAACAATTGTTTAATACTTAATCTGTAACTGGTCACTATCTGTAAATGAAAGATATATTAGAAAAAATCTTGTAGGGGACGTTTATTTATGCAATAGTATCCATGAAAGTGATTTCTAAAAAAAAATGTCTGTTTGTACGTGCTATTTGGCAGTTTTTATTTACTACTATATGGCAAGCTTCATTCAATACTTAGTGTTCTTTATTTAAATCTGTATTTGTAGGGAATAGTATGGAGTGCCTTAACACTAGATTCTCAATGTATAGATATTGTATTAAAAGTGATAATGTTATTAGAACAAGAAAGTAATTGAGATTAACAATAGTGTTATTGAAGCGGGTGGTTCGGTAGTCTTCAAATATTACTGAATAGGAAATGGTGAAAAAATAATATCTGTAGATTCTCATAAGAAGAAGAACTAGGTAAATGGTGATAAAGCTATCGCATCGTAAAATACTAAATTTAAAAACGTATGAAAATTTGAACGAAGCAGGAACCCGCGCCTCTTGGAAACCGTCCAAGCGCTCTGACCAACTAAGCCATTCGTTCTCACCAAGCTGCGTCGAAATTCTTATACGCTCGTTACAACTTATTTATGTTGTTAGCGTCTCTGTAGGGAGATTTTTACAAATTTCCGCTACCCAAAGCTACAATTTGTTTAGAATTATCGTTTGGCAAGAGAGAATGCTATTTATAAAATATTTTTGCTATTTTTAAAGTGTTATTCCACACTTAGGAAAGAAAAATACTAAATTTATTACTACCCTATTCTATTTTTACAAAAAAAAAACGTAATATTTTTTGTCATTTAAATTAAACTAAAATAACTAATATATAACTAAAACAAATTGACATACATACAAGAAAATCAATAAAAACCCCTATTAATTTTTATTTAATCGTTTAAATTGCCAAGTATATGCTATTGTTCGCTATAATTTGTTACATCGCCCATTTCCGGGGAGGCGGTCGTCTGTGACCGTTTACGCTTTTTGTTCCGGATTTTTATTATTACTAATGATATAAATTACAATATTAATAAATGATATTATTTTTTATTACATTACTTACAAATTTCCTAGATAGTTGTGGATATTTTATACAAATATACAGTTGTATTTACATATTATTATTTACTAAATTAAGTACAAGCCGTAATAAATAATCATATTTTAAAATGATTCAATTTTACTAAAAAGAGCCGATTTTTTTTTGTTTTTTTTTCAGCTTTACACTGTATTCCACACATGGCATGGCAGGCAAAGGAATTTTAAGAAACTAGTGTTAAGACACTCCGCTCCAGTCCCCACTCTCCGTCGAGTTCGAGGATTTGCGTGTTCAGTGGCAGATCTCAACGTTGCGTTTTTGCCTTGTTACCATAGCGAAGAAATGAAAATATTAAATATTTCATTTGAAAATATTTATTTACACTTGTGACCCTGCGCCACGACACGGCAGGAACTTTTCATTTCCTTTTCTTCTATCAAAAATAGAAATTTTTAAATTTTCTCAGAGAAAAAATGTTATTTACAAAAAATAAGCAGAGTAGGCTAAAGCACCCTGGTGTTAGTGTTTAAACACACGACTTTAACCTTCTTGCCCAATTTCCGAGAACATTGCGTGTGGAAGGACCACTACCACAAAGATACCGGTTTCAATTAAATCTGATGTAATTTTTTGTACCAAAGACTTAACATTATGTAAATATCAACAACATTATAATTGATAACAATATGTCTACTTCCGCAAACGCACTCGTCTGTAACCACGCGCTTTGCTCGTTCCGCACAATTTTAGTTTCCGTTCGCTTCTCGCGTTCCAAGAATTTCACTTCACTTTGCTTTACTTGCATATGCATACAGGTCTATATATAAATATTTATGTGGATTTTCGTTGTTTGTTAAGTCGTCTTAACACTAGGTTCCCAAGTTCCCTCTACGTACCCTGCCATGTGCCATGTGCGGAATACAGCGTGAAGCTGAGTGAGTGAGTTTGTAAATGCGACGGTAGATTTGTAGACGGGATCATGAATTAGTTTCATTTCCTCGCTATATAGGCTAGACGAAGCGCGGCGCTGAGTTCCGCCACACATCACGCAATGTCTCGATGTTTTGACGGAGTGCCTTAATACTATATGCAGGATACAGCGTAAAACAATATTGTTTAAAGACTTTTTTTTTATTATCATTTTTTTTTTAGCTTCACGCTGTATTCCGCATAAGGCAAGGTAGGCAGAGGGAACCCGGGAACCTAGTATTAAGACACTCCGTTCCACTTCCGTTACCCTCTTTCCGCCGAATTTGAAGCATTGCGTGTTGAGTGGCGGAACTCAACGCCGCGCTTTGCCTTCTTACTAGAGCGAAGAAATGAAACATTAAATATTTAAATTGAAAATATTAAATGTTTCATTTCCTCGACTGTGTTTCGAACCAAGAACCTGTCGGTTACAGCCTCACGTTTGTGCCGCTACGCCACGACAGTCCTCGAATTTGATGAATTTAAATTATGAAATTAATTATTAAATATAAATAAGTGTAAAGACTGTAAAGAATAGTGATTTCTAAAATGTGTTAGACTGAGTCTTATTATAGTCACTAAAAACACAGTTTTAATATTAATTCTCTTTTAAATGTTAATGTTTGTCTAACATTCAATAAAAGCAACTGTCGCATGCAAAGAAACTGATGATGTTACGCTAATCGCAATTTCATAGGCAAAAATAACGTAAAAAGCAAATATTCTATACATATTTAATGTCTTATTGTTTGAATATAAATATATTTTAATATTCTATATAAGTTTATTGTAAACATGCATTAATTAATTACTTTTGCGTGAACAATAAAAATATATGTATCTGTATTCATTATTCGTTCTCACGCAAGAGTATTTACGAGTGGTAACGAAACGGAAACGCGACTGGTTGTGGGTTCGATCCCTACTCGAGGATATGAAATATTTAATATTTTCAATTTAAATATTTGAATTTCTTCGCTCTGGTTAAAAAAACGGCGTTGAGCTCCGCCACTTATGATGACGCAATTACAGCGGAGAGTGGTACGGAGTGTCTTAACACTAGATTCCCATGTTACCTTTGTCTACCCTGCACTGTGCAGGATACAGCGTGAAGCTGAGTAGAACAGGGTACAGTTTCTATATTATGTTGGTAAGTATATGTAAACGTCCTCAAGATTATCATGAAGTTACCTACGCTAAAGCAACATTGTCGCTTTAACTGCAAAGTAAAATGCTATCTCAGTACACGTTAGTTGGTTAAGTACACATAAAAACGCTTGCTATAAAGTAAAATAACACCTTGCAGTGAAAATTCTTTTGTAGTAGATTAATGTATAAAAAATTCTGTTGTATTTTCATATATAACAAAGTAAACAGAGAAACCTAGCATTAGGATTAGGTGTTTGGTTAACGGCGGAACTTACCACTGTACGTTGTCTACTAGAGATTTTTCTTTTTAGCTTTACGCTGTATCCCGCACATGGCAGAGTAGACAGAGAGAATTTGGGACGTAGTGTTAAGACACTCCGCTCCGTTAGCCACTTTTTTGTGTTGAGTAGCGGAACTCAACGCCGCGCTTTGCCTTGTTGCCGTTGAAAATATTAAATTTTTCATTTCCTCGAGTGGGGACCGAACCCACAACCTGTCGGTTACAGTCACACGCTTGTGCCGCTGCGACACGACATGCCTTATTCGAATTTAATTAGGAAATTTTATTCATTCTTTAAATTATGCATATATAGAAAGGAAAGCAGTTTCAAGTTCAAAGTTGTTTTTTAAGTAGCGGCACGTAACGCCGGGCTTTGTCTTGTACTCTGGTTACAGGCGAAAAAAATATTGACTCGAGTAGTAATCAAACCTGCTATCTCCGCATTTACGGTTAAACTCTGTGCCGCTGCACCTAGACGGCCTCAAAATAGCATTCAAAACCGTCTGTGCGTGCGTCTGTCATTTAGAAATATAAAAATATGTTGTATAATTTAAATGATAATCGAGTGTTAATGCTGCTTCTTGTCTGATGACTCTATTGTCCAATGTAATATAACGACTTTAGTGAGATCTCTCGGGTGGTCCACGTAATTATGACCGCAGCGTCCCATTCTGACATGGTCTTTTTTTTAATTGAATTAATCTTTTAAATATGTATATAAAGAATGTGTCTGTATCTTAACTCCATTGCTCAAGATGGTAGGTGATTAAACTTTAAATGTTATATGCAGATATTTTCTGTAAAGAATATTTTTGTTGGGGAACGGAACGAAATGTACCTAACATTAGGTTCCCAAGTTCCCTCTGCCTGCCCCTACCCTATCATGTGCAGGAAACAGCGTGTTGCTAAAAAAAATGTATTTTTGAATTGCATTTCATAATGGAGGTATCAAAGTGACTTAAAATTGTTTTGCTTGTCGATCGTATGGGGGAGAAATTGCAGACGCTTTTGTATCTAAGCCTTAATATATGTAGAATCGCATATTAAATGATGGCCGATATACAACTTAATACAACTAGAAATGCAAAATGAAAATAAAAACAGCTTCCCTCTATATCCCATATAGCAAAATGTCTGGTCTAGCCTAATGTTATCAGACACTCTCCTAGTTTCCGCCCAAATTTCGAAACTTACATGTTAAATGGCGGAACTAAACGCCGTACTTTGTCTCATTAACACCTATGAATTGATATATAAGCATTATTTAAGTTACGGAACCCTACACTCACCTATGGTGAGTGCTGCACCGGTTTTGTATGACACAAATATGCATCCGAATAAACTATATTTTACTTTTGACGGTAATGTTTGGTAATGGCACTCTTGATACTTTATAGCCGGTATTATGATAGCCATCTTTGTGTCCGTTGAAAGACTGTAAATTACTAGGAAGTAATAACTATATATTGATTCGTTATGGCCTTTCGATATATATATATATATATATATATATATATATATATATATATATATATATATATATATATATATATATATATATATATATATATATATATATAATTAAATGAAAATTGTGACCTGTCGTGGTGTAGGGGCACAAGAATAAAAAGAACTCGAGGAAATGAACTATTTAATATGATGAATGAAATTTTAATTTAAATATTTAATGTTATAATTTCTTTGCTCTGATAAAAAGGCAAAACACGACGTTAAGGTCTGCCACTGAACACGCAATGCCAAAATTCGGCGTCAAGTGGAGAACTGAACGGAGGGTCACTAGGTCCCAAGTTCCCTGTGCCTATCCTGCCATGTACGGGATACAGCGTGAAGCTGAGTGAATACCTATTAATGAAATTGATACCTTTCACAATTATCAAATTATTTGAAATCACAGATATTTTTTTTTACAAAACCATTATTTTTATTTAAAACAGATTAAATATTTTGCACTGCCCCTTTAGTTGGCAGAATAATCATTGATCATTGCAAATTATTTTATTACAAATTTAAAAAGTTTAAATTATGACTGACATAAGCTATTAATGTCACTATATAATCACCTAAATGACCACTCCATAAAACGTCGGTGGTCCCGCCGTATATAATCATAGTTCTCCAAAACGCCCATCGGCATTTCCTCACATCACCTTATTAACAACTTAATGCTATATTCTCTATTGTTCCTAAGTTAATGTCTTCAATAGGTCAATTTGCTATTATTGGTTTGGGTTATCATGTTATATAGTTATATAGAGAGCCTGGTGTGGCGCAGAGGTACAAGTGATGACTGTAAACGCGACAGATTGTGGATTCGATCCCCACTCTAATAGTCTCATTTCTTCTCTGGTAAAAAGGCAAAGCGCGGCGTTGAGTTTCGCCACGCAATGCCACAATATTCCCAAATTCTCTCTACCGCGTGAAGTTAATAAGTAGTTATATGGTATTATTCTAATTAATATCACTATTACAAAGTCGTTGTCAGTTTAATAAAGATAAATGTTTTGCTAATACGATAGTAAGCTCGTGACATGAGCCGATTAGAACTTTCTCATATATAGGGTATAGAAACTTTACTTTGATAGTTAATTTCTTTGTTCTGTCTTTGCGTCCAAACTATGATTTTCTGTATTGAACCCCAATGCTGATTTTAAGCATGCCGTTTAGATCGATTTACAAATACTTGGCTCACGTATAATAATGTATTATCATTATATTTTAAAGTAAATACATTCCACCGAAATGTCCTACGTACTAACGCCGTCGTGCAATGAGCTTATGTCCTCAGCATCAGAAAGAGATAAAATCATACAATAAGATCTTTGATTTTCCCGATTATTACCCATTTTAAATGAAACAATTTTAACCGGATTAATAGCGTGTGTAAAGTGTTCGAAACGTAGGATTTCCAAAAACTATATACTTGATGAATCCGGTTAAAATTGTTTCATTTGAAATGAGTAATTATTTTATTAAATTGTTACATTTAAAACAAATTTATTTAATACATTAATACAGATTCGCACAAAAACATACAACAAATAGCTAATTTGTATCAGACAATACAGCGTGATAAGGATTATTTTTCGACACCTTCAAATAAATATGGGGTGATTTAAAATCACAATTTTGAGAGCTTTCATAGAACGAGTCAAAGGGAGAAATATTCAATGAAATTATTGCCCTACTCACTCCACCCTAGTAAAAAGCTTTAAAGGGCCATTCGCTTTGTTTATTTATTTTTTGCCAACGCCTTATTAACCAAGTTAGGCGGTCTTATGAAAAAGTTAATATGAATTTTTAATAGAAAACTTGGCGTAAATGTTAGAATTCTTCACCTTACCAGCTTAGTTAGGTATACATTTTGTTTCTGGGTTCCATTTCAGTTCGAAGTTATTATTAAAATAAAACGTTTAGATTTATATAGGAAAAGGTAGCGTTATTACTATTAGCCGTGTTAGCTATCTGAGTGGAAATTCGATTGTATCGTGCCTTTAGATGCCTGCGTGTTAAGATCAAAATATTACTTAACAGCATCACCTGTACCGATAAAGCTCTAATTTATATTTAATTGTTTTTGTTTATAGGTATATCGATTAAGTAAATTTCATAGTTTAACCAGTTTTCGTTTTAAAAACATACTAGTTGAGTGTCTTTCTTCAATATAATATAAATTATAAACAATTCAACATTACAACTTCAAATATATTGAATTACTTAAAAAATATACACCAAAATGATTTCTTTTGAAGTAAATAATATTTCATAACACATATTGAAATGAAAAAAATGACCCCTCAAAGACTATATCTGCTATAGAAAAAAAATTAAAGAAAAAAACAGAAGTCCATCTAAGTATTGCCTCGAGGCACCGAGCTTTCCCTCGCAAAGAACGTAATCAAAACTGATGGAAAGGGGAGCCTGAGACTGCAATTATATACGTCTAGCCGTAGAACAAATATATTATGTACAATATAGCTTAGAGCTAGAGCATTCTAAACTCTGTCTGGAATGAACGATTTTTTTTTCAGCTTCACGTACCCCGCTCATTGTAGGGTAGGTAGATGGAACTTGGGAACCTAGTGTTAAGACACTCCGTTCCGTTCCCCCCTTGTCGCCAAATTAGAGGCACTTTGTCTTGTTACCAGATCGAAAAATGAAAACATTAAATATTTCATTTGAAAATGTTACTTACATATTTAACGAATTATATCTAAATTTCTGATTTTATAAAAAAATTCTATGCAAATGTAATTATTTGCAATATTTCAATTTTATTCGTTGAATTAAAATTACTTATAACTCATCTCTTTAGTATACAAAACAAGATATCTTCTTGCACCAAAAGGAGAAAATGAAAATAATGAAATCCCTCGAGTGGGAATCGAACCCGTTACCATCTCCACGGCTGAACCACAACGGCGTGAAACTTAAATTTTAATTTAAATATTTAAATATGTACAGTATTGATTTAATATAAATTGGCCTCAAATACATCGTGACAGCGAAATTATATTTATTAATAATGATATCACATATAATTTTTGTGTAATCAGATTTGAAATTAAATATATTTGTATGTATTAATTGAATGCACGTATCCGTTAATCCAATTGACCTTAAAATGTTTGATGGAACGTTTGATATATGTACGAGGTTTATCGTCGTTTTAATTGATTATGTAAAGTGGAAACTTTATATAAAAAATAAAATTGAGGCCTGTCGTGGCACTGTGGCACAAGCGTGTTACTGTTCAACCGACAGGTTCTGGGTTCGATCTCCAGTCGAAAAAATGAAATAATTAATATTTTCTATTTAAATATTTAATGTTTCATTTCTTCGCTCTGGTAATAAGGCAAAGCGCGGCGTTGAGTTACGCCACTTAACACGCAATGCCTCAAATTCGGTTGGAAGTGGGGAACGGAAGTGGAACGGAGTGTTTTAACACTAGGTTCTCGGGTTGCCTCTGCCTACTCTGTCTTGTGCGGGATACAGCGTGAAGCTAAAAAAAAACAAAAAAAAATGAAAACTTAGCGTGATTGCAACGAAGTGTCTTATCTAACTTTGTTTCCCATTTCTCGCCGATTCCTAGACGAATTCGGCGAAGTTGTGTGACGGAACTCAACGCCGCACTATGCCTACATTTTAGATGATACTTTGTTTTATTCACATATACGATTATATGAACACAAAATTTTTACATGCATTTTTCCCTAAGGTTATTTGTAATTAACTATTTGCGTATCACACCATACTTCTACTCTTAACGCGGCTACATTAGTAATAAATCACTCCTTTCTCTTTGTATACAAAACAGAACGGGAGAAGCTCGTCTCCATATTGTAAAAAATCGTATCTGAGTGTAACATGTAAATTTACCTACGTTTCCATCATCATCGACTTTCATAAACAACGTACAAAAATAGGTCTGTATGATTTAGTATGTCGAATGCCTGGAGCTGTTTCCACCCCCGCTCTCTTTAATCTCGGCGTGATGTTAAAGAAACAAACATTTTTGATAACATTACACATGCTTAGTGCGCGAGTGCACGAAAATGAATATGATTTTTTTTTAAGAAATTATAAATGGAAATTTTCCATATATGAAACTATTTCCTGAGACCTATTGTGGCGTAACTGTGAATAAACGCGACAGGTTGTGGATTAGATTACCTTTCGAGAAAATGGAGTACTTCTTATTTTCATTTCTTCACCTCTCAACAATGCTTCTAATTTGACGGAAAGTGGTGAACGGAGCGGAGTGTCTTAACACTAGGTTTCATACTCCCTGCCGTGTACAGGACATAGCGTGAAACTGAAAAAAACACTCTTTGTTAAGATTCACGTGGAGACCTCGATTAACCTTCGAGAATACAGTACCTATATATAGGCTTTAAAATATAAAACGCAAAAACACTATTAGTAACAAATAAACTTTACTTAAAAAAATTACATTTAAAGTAAAATATATTTTTAGAAAAATAATATTATGGCGTTAAGTTACGCCACTTAGCATATTATGTCTCTAAATCAGAAGTAAACACTACATTCTATTTGCCTCCTCTTGTCGTGTAAAAACCGCTGAGTACGTATTTAGTAATACCATAATTCTTTTTATGTAGCAGAATTTGAAGCCGCACCTCTAGGAATCCTCCCAAGCGTTATCCAATTAAGCTATACGTCCGTATCAAGCGTCGAAATTCTCATACCATTGTTACGCACTTTGTTTATATTTTTGCTTTAGATATTGTATTAAAAATTATTTATGTATATATATACCATTTTGTTTATTTTACTTAATATTATTGCTTTACAAAGGTTATTATTATTATTATTTCTTTTCTCTCTTTTTACTGTTCCGTTATTTTGCACATTTCCACTTTTACGGGTTGACTGAAAGAATTCTCCACTTAATCGACCATTATAAACATTTTTACTGCATTTTTTTTCTTTGTTTGTATTAAGTGCAATACAGAATATATGTAAACTGATAAAAATGATTAATTGGTCTACCGCCAGCTTAGTTAAGCTTAACTATGACAGTGTATTATAGCGCGGTGGGTGTCCCACGTGTGTTTGTTAAGAATATGTATCTATATTTAACTTGGAAGTATAGTTCTTAGTTAATAGAAGCGTTTAAGAATTTCCTTTTTTGAATAATTAATAGATTTTAGTATGTAAATGTAATTGATTATATTAGTTTGAGAACATTTTAGCTATTTTCGTTTTTTTTCTTTGGCAAGACAAAGCACGGCGTTGAGTTCCGCCATTCAATACGTATTGTTTCGAATTCCGATGTGAAAAGCTGGCTGTTCTTAAAACTAGATTTTTCCCGCATGCCTATCTATATTCGAGATAAAGAGTGAAATTAAAGAGGCTACTATTGCTGAATAATTTCCTAACTTTAGTTATACCAATTTCGGCACAGCTA
>DWMZ01002165.1:0-14599 GCA_018249855.1 Eueides tales michaeli | reverse complement strand
GATAAAGCTTGATCGCGTAACAATCTCGCGCCTTCTTCCAGCACAGCGCCCACACGACACTGCTGTTCCGATAATTCGAGCAGGAATTTCTGAAAATTTATATTATAATTAATTTTTCTTTTTTTTACATGGCAGAGTAGGCAGAGGGAACTCGGGAACCTAGTGTTAAGACACTCCGTCCCACTTTCATTCCCCACTTTCGACCGAATTTGAGGTATTGCGTGTTGAGTAGCGAAACTCAACGTCGCTTTGCCTTATTACCAGAGCGAAGAAATGAAATTTATTTTCATAATATAAATTAAATATTTTAATTGAAAATATTAAACATTTCATTTCCTCGAGTGGGGATCGAATACATAACCTATCGGTTACAGCCACACGCTTGTGCCGCTGCGCCACCACAGACCTCAAATTATTATTTAATATTTGTTTCTTGACATTGAATTTAACAAGTATTGAAATGTAATTTCGCATATCATAAAGTAGCTTTGTCTTGTCAGAACTAACGAGAATAAAATTAAATTAGTTTATATTATTTGTAGCACAAAATAATCTCAAAAAAATCATCATAGCGCAGTGGCGTATGTTTCATTTACTCGTTTAAAAGCTATATCTGTGTGTTCAATTCTAATTTTAACAACTGAATTTACTTTCATACTTTAAATCAAAAATACCTATTTAAACATAAATATTGAGTGTATTTGTTGTTGTAACAACATATAAGAAATACCTCGTGCGAATGAAAGTGTTCCTTTAGCTCAGCCAGGTAGGCGCCGGGAGCGCCGCCGGCGGCCGGCAGCGGCGCGGCGCTCAGCCGCTCCTCGCCGTCCAGCAGCGCCGCCAGCGCGTCCTCCAGCGCCGCGCCGTACGCGCCCAGCTCCGCCGAGCACGTCGTGGACACGGACACCGGCCGCGACGTCGTGACGGCTGGCGCTTGGGCCTGGTATGCGTGGAGATTAAGTTGAAGTTGGCGTTTGAAGTTTGGAATTGAAGTTTGAAGTTTGAAATTGAAGTTTGAAGTTGAACTTTGAAATTGAAGTTTGAAGTTGAAGTTTGAAGTTGAAGTTTACAGTTGAAGTTTGAAGTTGAAGTTTGAAGTTGAAATTTGAAGTTTGAAGTTTAAGTTTGATCATTGAATTAAATTTGAAGTTTGAACATTGAGTTGAAGTTTGAAGTTAAAATTTTATGTTAAAGTTGATATATGAAATTTTAAGTTATTTTTAAATTTGTGTTAATATAATTGTTGAAATAAGACTAATCGCGGCGTTGAACCTTTCAACGTACAATGTATTAAATATTGCCAAGGAGAATTATAATAGTTCGTGTGAAACTTTATTTTATTGTAATCAAGAAGAAGCAACACCTTTAATCAAGTGAAAAAGCGCAATACATATAAAATACTTCAACTACGATTTCTCCGAAAAATACAAACTACAAAAAAAACAAGGATATAATATTTTTACATAGCTTTAAATAAAATTACAAAAGGCTTATAATAATATTAACCTCAGGACCATCACTGGGACCGTTCCCCTCATCCATTTCCTGATTCTGCTCCATGTTGTCAGTGTGATCGGCAACTTGCTGGTGAGGCAGCGATTGAAATAAACACATTACGTACATCATTATTGACTTCTTGTCGGGATTGGGCGTGTTCACGTCTGAAAACGGAAAAAAAATTAGCCTCAATTTTTTTTAAGCGTATAAAGTCCAATGTCTAATTATAAAATATTAGTTCGCTCCAGTAACAAGACCAAGGGCGGCGTTGAGTTCCGTCACTCAACACGCATTGTCTCAAATTCGAACTAATTTTGTGATATTAACTAAGACTGACTGATACTTTGACATTTTTATAAACAAAGATGTTATTTATAACATTAATTCAAACTTCATATATAAAGAAATATAAATTTACTGTCTCTTTTCTTCAGCTTCACTCTCACGTCTCTCTAGGCGTAGAAACTCTAATGTCTAAACACTATTATCTATATTTCGAACGAATTCAAAATATTGAACCTCAACAACACTTTGTTTTGGCAGAAAGTAAAAAGGGAAATAGTAAATTTCTTTAGGAATCAAACCCGCACCTACATTTTCAGACAGACACTTCTAGAATCTAGATTATGATTAACATAATGTATTAAAACACGAATTAAAAAAAATTACACCTATATATAATATCATCAACAAACCTTCAGCATCCAACAAGCGATCTATACACAAGTGTCGCTGCGCCAAAGCGAAGGCGTGCTCTAGTCTCTGCACCGGCGACAGTGTCAGCAGTGTCGAGTAATCGAAGAGATGCGGTCTAAAGCGGTGTAGTAGAGCGTTGAACGCGAGGCCGTCTGACCACGACGATGTGAAGTTCTCCACTTTAACACCCATGTAAGTCTGAAAATAGTAAATAAAATACTTAAATGTTGTTCAACTAGTCTTTTACCAGCAAATTTTGTTGAATTATAATATCACTAAAGGTGCAGTTGTAGTTTTGTTTTTTTTTAAATTAAAAAAACAAAAGCCTGTCGAGGCGCAAGGACAAAAGCAGTTGACTGTCAACGAACCATTTAATATATTCAAATCAGATATTTCATTTCTTCGCTCTGGTAACGATGCAAAGCGCGGCGTCGAGTTCCGCCACTCAACACGCCTCAAATTCGGCGGAAAGTGGAAAAGGGAACGGAGTGACACTACGTTCCCAAGTTCCCTGTGCCTACTATACCATGCAGGGGATACAGAGTGAATTTGAAAAAAAAAACACTAAAAAGAGAAAATACAAGGAACATATATACCTGTGTATGATTTCTACACCATGCAAGTAAAGTCTTCTCCAGGTTAGTTTGCTGAAGTTCTGACATCAGTTCCTTGAGATGATAGTGGACTTGCCAATGTAATATAATACTCCATACCAGGCCTACAAATATAACAATACAGTAAGTTAAATACTTTACAACAAAACACTAACTACACTAAATACAAGTCGCCTTTGGGTAAAACCTTTATATAAGAAACGTATTTTTATTATATATATATATATATATATATATATATATATATATATATATATATATATATATATATATATATATATATATATATATATATATATATATATATATATATATGTATATATAATTACATATTACTACCAACTCTCACTATTTTAAACAGTTAAAAAAACGCAATTAAATAACTAAAGAATTTTCCTACGCATTATTACAATATTTAAATACAAAATAAACAATAATAATGGTAATAAGGCAAAGCGCGGCGTTGAGTTCCGCCACTCAACACGCAATGCCTCAAATGCGGCGGAAAGTGGGGAACAGAAGTGGAACGGAGTGTTTTAATATTTATTTTATTTTAGGTTCCCGGGTTCCCTTGTGCGGGATGCAGCGTGAAGCTAAAAAAAACAAAATCATACTTACCAAGTATAAGTTTAGGGTTGCCATCGACAATGTCCCCGCTGTTTATGTTGACGAGACGCACGCCGGCCGACGCCAACGCATGTAACGCCGCGTTCACATTGTTCAAGTGATGAACACGCATACGACCGCGTTCGCGTTTCTATAGGAAATTGTAATTATATATTATATTATTAATAAATATTTTTTTAGAGTTACTGAGGCATTGTGTGTTGAGTTACGGATCTCTACGTCGCGCTTTACCTCGTTACTAGAGTGAAGAACTGAAAATAGTAAATATTGCATTTCCTCGAGTTGGGATCGAACCCAAAACCTGTCTTCAAAAAAAAAAGGAATATATATCAATTTTTAACATATTTAAAGAGATATTTCACAATAAAGAAAGAAACATACTTTACATACAAATAACGACACTTTGAAATAATTGTATTATACTTAATTTTGAACGCGAGTATAAAATAGAAATATGAACACATCGAGAAAAATACTTACAAACTGTTGCGCTGTAAGAATCTCAAGTAGCGAGAGAAGCACTTCCCCATCTCGCAGATCTTGGAACAGGTCTTCCACGAGTGGCTTGCCATGCTGAAATTTGAAATCAATTTTTTGAAATCATTTTATGTTTAGGCACATAGAAATTTTAAAAAATGGGCTGTTATTATTAAATATTATATGAATGAATTTAAAAAAGCCAAACTTAAACTATTGTTTTAAAAACACTTTAAGATATGAATTTAGTTTAAATTTAATTTTTTTAGTTTCCCATGTATCCCCCACATTGCTCAGGGAATTTGCTTAGAAGCATAGTCTTGAGGTAGGTACTCCGTTCCGTTCTCTACGTTCAGCGAATTTGAGACATTTTCTGTTAAGTTTTGCTCTAATTATATACATATTATAATAAAAATAAAAAAAACAGTTATTACATTATTTAGAACGCTATACGAAAAATTAATATTTAGCTCTTAGACATAATTGCACTGACATTATCTAACAAAATGAAATAAAAACGTTGGTAGCACATTGTTACACATCGTCCCAATATTAATCATTGTAGAGAAAGATTTTTTTCAATTTCCAGTTCTGGTAATACAAAGAACGTCTTTGAACTCCGCCTCTCAAAAACCTATGATTTAAGCAAGATTATTTTTTTTTAGTTTCACGGTGCATCCCGCACATGGAAGGGTAGGCAGAGGAAACTTGGGAACCTATTGTTAGGGCACTCGGTTCCACTTCCGTTCTCCACTTTCCGCCGAATAATGCCTGAAGCATTGCGTACTGAGTGGCGGAACTCAGCGCCGCTTTTTGCCTTGTTACCAGACCAAGTAATGAAAACAAGAAATATTTAAATAGAAAATATAAAATATTTCATTTTCTCAAGTGGGGATCGAAAAAACAACCTGTCGGTTATAGTCACATGCTTGTGCCGCTGCGCCAAGACAGGCATCTAATAAAAAATTAAATCCAATATTTTCAAATTATAATTAACTAGCTGTTAACCGCGACTTCGTCCGCGTTCACTATTTTGGTCATAGTGACTTACACATAAAACATAGATATATACTGTCGCGGACTTTTATTTAGAACTATTTAAGATAATTATTTATCTACCTACAGTAATTATCTTTGTGTAACTCCAACGATAAAAAAAGTTTTTTTTAAAATCTGAGGAACATACGTATTAAGAAGAACCTCTTCCTTTTTTGAAGTCGGTTAATAAAATGAGATTATAGTCAGATACAGATATCCCAATTGCGTTATTATACGAAAAAACCGCATCTGTGCCTTTCAAATTTGAGGGTTGTCCTCGATTTCTCCAGGATTCCATCTTCAGATCCTGATCTCCTTACGATGGGACCAATTGTGAAATATATTCTCTCGAACAAAAAAAGAATTCTGAAAATTGGTCCACCCATCTTCGAGTAATCGGGGAACATACATAAAAGAACCTTCTTTTTTATGTCGGTTAAAAATCCCTATAAATTTTAATTTATTATGTTATTCTGATATCGAAGCTATATTAACGTAAAGTTTCAAGAAAATTCGTTCATTAGTTTTTACGTGAAAGAGTAACAAACATACACACATCCGTACAAACTTTCGCATTTATAATATTAGTAAGAAGTAAGTAGTAAGATGCATTAATTAACTTCCCTATAAACTTTATTATAAAACGTAGAGATTTAATTTTAAGCAACAAACATAAAAAAAAATACTTAAGTAAAAAAACATCTAACTCTACTGAACACTAAACTCATGTAACGGGAATTTGTAAATTCTGCAGTTACGTTTCAACAATAACACTTGTTCATCGGACACTTCATTATAAAAGCTAGCTAGTATTGCAAATGGCATAAAATATGAAACCTAGAACGAAAAGAATACGTAATGGCGGATTCTAATTCTAGAATTCCAATATAGAATAATCAATTTATGAACTTTTTGGCTATGAGCTTTTTTATATAACGTAGAAATTAAGTTTAAAAAATACTTTTTCTTTCCTTTCAGCTCAGTATGGATGTTCCTAGAAGAGTTCGTTAATCAACTCCATTGTTTCAACAACAAAAAAACACGAAAAATAGGCTTAATTTCTCAACAAACTTAATTACCAAAACAATTAACTTCTACAGAATACAACACTCATAGTCATATTACAGGAAGCTGTAAATTTTCAAATACAATAAAAGCTGACTGTTGGCCGCTAGTCGGTAACCGCTGGTGTTCCAAATGATATTGTCCTTAATTGCCCGACGACGTGCGAGTCGATTTAACTGATGGGTCGTTCACGCTATTTTTACGCTACGTTCAATTGCATTTAGTACTATTAAATATGATCTATTCTTTGTTTCAGTTTCACGCTGTATCCCGCATATAGTATGGTAGGAAAAGGAAACTTAGTGTTAAGACACTTTGTTCCCATCAGGACACTGCCGTTACCCACTTTCAGCTCACTGAACTATTGCTATTGCAGAGAAATATGAATATATTAAATATTTCATTTCCTTCAGTGGAAATCGATGAATCTGACGACATGAGTATCAAGATATATTTACTGGAGTAATACCGCTTGTACAGTAAAAATAAATTTAAAATTAGATTTTTAAAATTGTGGTCTTAAATTAGAGTTTCTCAAGTTTCTTGCTGCTTAGCGTGGTTTCATGAATTTGTATATATTTTTATTTCTTATATCTTTATACGATATTCTTAAAGAAAATCTATTCAATAATCACTTGTAATCCTACATATGTAAATAATAATTTAAAAAATTAAAGGATGCATAGTTACTCAGTCACTCCCTCACTCAGCTACCCTAACCTAACCTAGTGTCAAGACACTCCGTTCCACTTGCGTTATGCGAATGCATAATTATATTACGAAATTCGCGTAGTGTAAATAATATGAAATTGTCTCATGTCTAACCTTAAAATAACTTGCTAAAGTTTATTCCGCTTTTAAATAAATAGTGGCTTCTATAAATCCTTTTTTAGCTTCACGCTGTATCCCGCACTTAGCAGATAGGCAGATCAAACTGGGGACCTAATGTTAAGGCTCTTCGTTCCCATATATATTACTTTAAAAACCTTAACAACCCATAAGTAATTGTTAATAATAAAGCCTTTAAATCTGTTAAAACTAATTTAAAAAGTGATCAGTTTCTTGCGCATGCTTAAGCACGTCTCTTCATATCTTTACTTATAATCAGTCTGTCTGTCTATACATAAAAAAAATATTAAAAAAAAATCGTTTATTAATGTAATAGAGTCCAAAATAGTAATTTTAAAAATATTTGCCTATTGTTTGTCTGTGTGATTGTACGCGCTAATCTCAGAAACGGCTAATCAGATTTAAATGACGTCTTCATTATTACAATTTGACAATCTTCCTTCAACATTTAGTATTGTTTTATTTAAATCGGTTGGTGAATCAAAAAGTTACGTCAATTTAAAATGGTTACTTAGAAAAAAATGCGACAATTTTATTATTCATTTACCTGAAATTACAGTTCTTAATATATTGTCAGATTATCTTAAAAGTAATAATGTTTATAGAACAAGAAAGAGATTGAGATTAGTAAATAAAATAGAGTAAACAAGCGGGCGAAGCCGCGGGCGGGTCGCTATTTTTGAATATAATGATTGACTTTGTAAAATTTCAAACGATTTCACGCATTGAAACACTACAATAAGCTCTTTTTACAAAGTTTTATATAATAAGGCAGGTTTCGAAGCCCCCGGCTAGTTTTAAAATTTGAATTTGATTATTTGGTCCACTTTCTTAGCAAATTTGTATTTTGTGAGAAGAGAATATATTGAAAGCAACGTATTTTATTCATATATAAATATAATTTGCAAGTAATACTATTGCAAAGAAATACTGACCAATGTTCACTTAACCAGAAATTGTATAATTAATAGTTGTAATTGAGGCATGTGGTTTGTGCAGAAGCACAAACGTGCTACGTGTAAGCACGACAGATTGCCATATGATGATAAGTATTTAATATTTGCATTTACTAGCTTTGGTACCGAGGCAAAGCCCAGCGTTAAATTCCGCCATATTGGGAAACGGAAGTGTCTCAAATGGTCTTAAAAAAATGATAGTAGCATTTGATTAAGTGACCATATCGTATCTATTCACCCACGCTTTTCAAGGCCCATCAATATTAATTAATAGTAAATAAACATACGCACCCGCCGAATAAAATATCTAGCATATCTTTATTCGACACTGATAAAATTATTTGAGACAATTTAGTACAGCTTCACTTTTATTTGATTGTAAGATTTTATCTTAATGTATGGGTATATCTGAGTACATGTTTGGACCGTCGTGGCACAGTGGTACAGACACTAACTACATAAGTTTTGGTCATGGATTTGATTCCCGGTCGAGGGAAGGATTATCTTCAATTTAAAACAAGTTATTTTCATTTCTACTTAAATAAAGTTCCGAAACTCAATAAGCAATATCTCGAAATTTTGGGCGGAAAACGAAAAATGGAGTGTCTTTAACTAGATTTTATCTACCTACCCACTTCTTTGGGTTATTTTTTCATGTTAGTCCTCTCTAAAGGCAAATATTTCACCTGCTTATTAAGTCAAAAAGAGATGATTTTTTATGATATTAAATATTTAAATTTTCTAATAAAATTAACTTATAACCACGAAGTATTGTTACATACCCCACATATCCCTACTTTCAGACATACATTTATTTATTTTATTTTATTTTTCATTTATATCAAAATAGTCTTAAGTTCGAATCGGCTTGTGTGACCATTGCACATTTGTAAGCATACAGAGATATTTAAATAAATACATATAAAACTTCCATATTATAAACAACATAATTAACAAATACCGCTTTAAAATATATATAAAAAAAAATAAAAACATGATGAGAGCTAGTTTTTTTAAAACAAAACCAGAGCAGGAAAACAATCCATAATAAACTGTACAGTACCGATAAGTTGCCTCTTTTTTTATTCCTGTCACATATAGAAGAAAAAGTTTAAACCAAATTAGTAATAGAGATATTTTGGTGATTTTGTACATGGAGGATTATAAAATAAACTTATAGGGGACGTTTATTAATGTATTACGATCCTATAATAATAACTTTCGTCCGTTTATCGGTACGTCTGTGCGTTTGTACAAGCTAATCTTAAAAACGGCTAACCATATGTAAATGCGATTTTCACTATTATATTTTGGCAACCATTCCCTCAATGTTAACTGTTTATTTTATTTCATTTTATTTCATTTTTTATTTTATTTTATTTATAATATGGAAGTAATTGAGATCGATTAGTAATTAAAGAAAATTAACACATAAATAATATTTTAACATGAGGCCTGTCGTGGCGCAGTGGCACAAGCGTGTGACTGTAACCGACAGGTTGTGCGTTCGATCTTCACTGGAGAAAATAAAATATTTAATATTTTCAATTTAAATATTCAATGTTTCATTTCTTCGCTCTGGTAAGAAGGCAAAAAGCGCGGCGTCGAGTTCCGTCACTCAACACGCAATGCCTTAAATGCGGCGGAAAGTGGAGAACGGAAGTGGAACGGAGTGTCTTAACACTAGGTTCCTATGTTCCCTTTGCCTTCCCTGCCACATACGGGATACAATATGAAGCCCAGTAATATAACTACATAGGTAACATAAACAACAGTGACAATCACTTTGTCTTGTCTAGTCGTTAACAAAGTTTATGACAATGGTTTATACGATGATATAAATGTTCCATAAAATTTATAACGCTTATAAATTCATATGAAAGATTGCCTCCTTAAAGCACTTGCTAGTAATGAAGATTTTAAGTTCAGGTTATATTTTAAATAATTCTGTATTCTTTAATTGTTTTTTTTACAATTGTCAGTGTTGTATGTATGAAGATTAGTAGAAATCGAAAAAAACAATTAATTTCACGCTGTATCCTACACATAGCGGGGTAGGCAGAGAGAACTTGTGAACTTAGTTCTAAGATACTTCGTTCGTTCCTTCCCTAATATTAGCTAAATTTGAAGTAAAAGGACTGAACGGCGGGAGTCAACGTTACGCGTTGCTTCCTTTTTAGAACCAGAAAATGAAAATATTAAATATTACACTTCCTCGATTGTGGATCGAATCCACATCCCAACGCGGTTACAATCACACACCTAAACCCTCGCGCCACGACTAACCTCACTCGAAAACATAAAAATATATATAAAATAGTTACAAAAAACAGAAATAAAAAGTGGGGAACGCAACGGAGTCTAAACTTTAGGTTCCCAGGTTCCCTCTCCCTCCCATGCCATGTGCTGGATACAGTGTGAAGACGAAAAAAAAATTCTCAATCTCACCTTAGCCAGTTGCGAGTTGATCCATTTAGCAAATGTTTTCTTTTGTACATCCTCCCGCTCATCTGAAATAAGAAGCAGAATTATTTACAACAAACCGATGCAACGACTTCGGTAAGGCACATTAAATATGCATCACGACTCCATATATCAAAACGTCGACGTAAGGCTCTTTCGCTTCCTTAGAAAATATATTATGTATGTACGAAATAACTCTTTACAAAAGGTATACGAAGATTCATATATCATTTCTAAAAAAATGCATTATATTTGTTAATAAGTAGTATTAAAATTACTGTAAAAATCGTTTACTATAAAAAGCAATCAAAATTTGAGAAAAGCAATAAAATATTCTAAGACCCTTTATTTAAATATATGTAAACAGATGTATAATCCCATTTGGGGAAATGAAATATTTATTAATGTCATTTCTTTGCTTTGATCACAAGGCCAAGCGCGGCGATGAGATGCGCCACTCAATTAAAGTTCCAAGCTTCCCTTTGCATACCCTGCCACGGGTCAAATTAAGCGTGAAGCTGAAAAAAGACCTTTATATATTGCATCAAATTTGGCACCAATTAAATACTTTAATAATAAAAATATATAATAATAAATTTACATAAATCCTCAGTATTTCCAACGTGTGTCTGTGGCTTCGAACCCACCAAAACCTCCCAAGTCTTCAAAAACGTCAGCATTACATAATACACACGATATATAAAAACAGAACAGGATTCTTAGACCTAGATGTACGCTAGACAAGTTTATTTAAAACCTAGCAGCAGGTCTTAATGTATGAAGACTGATAAGAATAACAGATGAGCTAAACGCAGTCTATACTTAATTAGCAGGAACTCGATAGAAATATTTATCGAATAGTTGTTATATTATACGTTTGACACAAATTATCGACATTGTGACGCAGTAAACATGTACCTGCACGTAAGATTGTGGGTTCAAATCTTGCTTAGGGTAAAATTAAACATTCTATTAGATTGTATCTGCGTTTTGAAGAAACAATAAAATGAAACCTTGAAATATACGGTCATAAAGTTAACTACTTTATAGGTAAAAATAGTCGAGATACAAGATAAAAAAAGGAATTACCTTACATATATTCCAACAATAATTAATATTTATATTTTAATGGAAAAACATTTGTTCATGTATGTTAACTTACTCAATACAAAAGTGTTCAAGACGCGCTACACCGGTGAAAATGTAGGCAGGAAATGCGATTCGGATATTACATCGAAAGACGTGCTTACCCGTTATCGCTACTTAAAATAAATTAAATTTAAGTTTACTTCATTCAAGCCGCCTAATGGTATATATATTGGTTGGTTTCCGTAAATCGTTTTGTTTTTAAGTAGAATTTATATTAAAATATCTTATTTTTCATACAGAAATATTGCATAAAAAAGACGCCTATCGCGATGTTTAATGTTTGATTTCCGCTTATGGCAGAAATTATATTTTCATTTGTATAATACTAGGATCTTTAATTTACACGATTATTACTTAAACATATTGAACACTTTGCAGTAATCGTAGTGATATTGTTAAAAGTTTCATATAAAAATCATTTATAGGTACAATCCGGTTCAATGAGCGTACACAATATATTAAAATTACATATAAATGTCAAAATATATTTTGTTTTTTACGCAAATAGTACCGTGAAGCTGTAGAGAAAATATGCACTTAACAACGAACAAATGAACCAAAATTAGTTTTACCCTATCTTATAAACATTAATTCTAACTTTCTATACATCTCACATCTAAAGGAAATATCAATTAAAATTCACAACACCATCTATAACTAAGAAACAATAGCAAAACGCAAAAAGTAAAACACAGTGAAGCCACTTTTACTCATCACGTTTAACATAAAATGCAAATTACAGTGCACTCTCACTGGCACGCTCGGGCATACATCGCAATGATATGAGACATGCGGGTCCCGTTAGATCCGCTCCAGCGATCAACGCCGCACCCTGTGCCTTTGGACTTGGTTGACCTCGGACGATTGTAGCAATATGTTGCCAATCGTAAGCAATTTGGAGTGTATTATAAACTGAACTACTGAAGAAAGATTTTTGGAATACTGTAACAGAAGAAAGCTTCATAATTTACAATGCGGTTGATAGGAAATTCTTATAAGCGTTAAGGCCGCCTTTTGTCCATATAAATATTTTATCTTGGTATTATGAAGAATACCGAAATAAATAAATGAACGCATACCCGCGTAAGCAGAGAACTAAGCCTAAATCCAGACATTGCGTATTGCTTAACGCAACTTAACGTCGCACATTGTCATACAAGAGTGGAAAAAAAAAGAATATTTTTTTCTTCTAAGGATGAATCTATAATGAATCGTTTTCTTTCAATACGTTCTCCATTGCTTTATAATAGTTAACAGGGAGCTTAACTGTATTTATAAAATAAGAAATACTTAGGGACATTTTCAAAACGCAGCGACTGCTAGTTTTCTGTCTGTCTTTTATAATTTACAAACAATGATTTTAAGCATCTTGTTCCTCGTAATACTATGGTCATGTAACTAAAACATGCCTATATTGATAGTTAAGTATTTTTGAGGGCTGTCGTAGTGCAGGGGCACTGTAACAAGGAGGATTGATTCCATCCCCACGTAAGGAAATAAAATATTTAAAAAAAACATTTGGTCTCTGGTTACAGGGTAAACCGTAGCGCCGAGTTCCGTCACTTAACACGCAATGCCTCAAACTCGCCAGAAAGCTGATAATAAAACAGAGCGTCTTAAACTTAGGTTCCCATGTTCCCTCTTGCTATGTGTTACTTACTTGGCTAGGTGTTGCTAATCAAAGAACGTTCAACTTCTACCCATGCAGGTCCCACAAGATACGCTCGAACGATCTTTATAGCTTACGCATTTGTTGCGGCCTTGATAAAACTGATATCGCATGAGACAATATTTCAAATGCACGGTCTACATATTCATATTTCATTTAATTTCGTCACTAGCTTTACTTGGCAAAGATGAAATAGAATGTAATTGTTTAAAATTAAGTAACAAATTAACAGATTAGTTATTCATTAATACAAATATTTTTATTACTTCCGCTATATACTACTACTTATATTGCTCCTTAGTGGCGGAATGGCACAGGCAAGTAGCTGTAAGCGCTACTGTTGCGGGTTTGATTCCCACTCGGGGAAATATTTTATTTATATGACGCTTAAGACAAAAAGCATGGTGGCGGAAAGAGGGGGACTCGAGGTCCTCTGCTTATCCTATGCGAACAACATAGCTTCTGACTATATGCACGAAAGCTGTGAGCTTGATTCTTATGTGGGGGAATGATCTATTTACATTGCCACTCAGCAGCACTAAACACGCCTTAATATTAGGTTCCTGATCTGTCTACCATGCAATGTGAAAAAGCGTTAAGCAACTCTTTTGTGTATTTTTAACTTCATTTAGATTTAATTATTCAACACAAATGTAATGTAACGAAACAAGCTTTTTTACTCTCGTAAAAGTTAAAAAGGCTTTTAAGTAAGCTTTCAAGCAGTAATTGGAGTTTATATTGCATAACGTATAACAGCGTATGTTTGATGCGCTCCAGCGGCCTCCACGGCACCTTTACTCGGCCTTCAAGTCGACCTCATCGACTGTACTGGATTGAATCGATCTAAAATAAGGTATATTGAAAATTTTAGACTGTAACGTAATTACAATATTTTTGATTTGAAAAAAAAAACACATTAGATATATTTACGAATTATATTAATCTTGCATATTAAATATTTTAAGCTGACTTAATTTGCGGTCGAGGTTAGATGTATTTGTGGAATTCGAAATGTAAATGATAATTATAACGGAATTGCGAAAAAAATACTTAGGATTAAACAAATATCCAAGTAACATTATGAGGTCTGTTGTGGCGCCGGGCCACAAGCATGTGGGTGGGGGTAGACGAGGTACACTAGTTCTTAGACAATGTGCGGCGTGGAGCTCCGCCACTCAACGAGCAATGCAACAAAAGTATAATAACACGAGGTTCCCAAGTTCCTCCTAACTAAACTACACAACTACATTAAATTTAATTTTCAAAGGCCGGCAAGGCACCTGTAGCTCCCCTGGTGTTACACGGGGTCGTGGGCGACGGTGATCACTCACCATCAGGTGACCCGTAAGCTCGTTTGCCTTATCTTTTCCATAAAAAAAGAAAAAAAATCGATTCGCCCGACAAATAAGTAAAATTTATACCTAGTTATCAATAAATCAGCGTAACCGATCGAATTAAAATCCGGTTCAAATGGCTCGCTCACTGTGCAAGTGCTAATT
>DWMZ01002164.1:0-14600 GCA_018249855.1 Eueides tales michaeli | reverse complement strand
ATTAAAAATTCGTAAAGCTCGTGAAATTAAAACATAGCATCTATATTATCTATAGTATATATAAATAGTTTAAACAAGGCCTGTCGCAGTGCAAAGGCACAAGCGTGGAGCTGTGAACAGGTATTAGATTCGATGCCCACTCAAATTGAAATTTTTAATATTTTCATTCCTCTCTGAGTTTGAGTTTGCAATGCATCAAATTATGCGGAAAGTAGGAAACGGAACAGAGTGACTTAACACTAGGTTCCCAAACTCCCTCTGCTTACTTTGCAATATGGAATTAAAAAAATAAGCAATATTAACAATTAATACTGGGGTTAGAGTTTCCTGCACACACTGTGTCATATGTCATACAAAAAGAATCGTAATATTTTTTAATTATGAATAAGCCACAGCAATAGCTAACATAATATATAATTAAACAGTCAAGGAAACGAATATATACTTATCAGCAAAATAATGTAAATATTTATTATGACATTGCTCATATTAATTGGTCTACTAAAAAATTATTATGGACCCTTAAAATTTTTACAAAAATTGAATTTTAAACCAATAAACAAAAAAATCAATCTGGCAACACCAAAAAACAAACAAAATGATAACTCATCATTTATACATATATATATATATATATATATATATATATATATATATATATATATATATATATATATATATATATATAAATATAAAACACGACTTACGAGTTGTGACCACTAAAAGGACAGACCTGAACCAATTTTTTACCACTAGACCAAAGAAAAACTATAAAAAAGTAAGAAAGTCTTACTTTCAAAACGGCCAAAACTCGTGAACCGTATGATAATTAGCCAAATTCTATACTATTCTATACTAGGAAGATCCCTTGGCGACGCCCACGAGGGCAGGCCGCACGCATCGCTCGTGTAGTTTATAACCGACTTTGCTAACTGTTACTACTGTGCCGGGCTCAGCGCCCTCCACCTCCTGGAATAAAGGAAAAAAATGTTTGTTCGCACATGGCAGGGTAGGCAGAGGGAACCTGGGAACCTTGTGTTAAGATACTCCGTTTCGTTCCCCACTTTGCGCCGAATTTGAGGCATTCTGAGTGGCAGAACTCAACGCCGCGATTTGCCTTGTTACCAGAGAGACATTTACACATTAAGACCACGTTACCAAATTACTGTAGAATTCTTGAAATTCAAAGTTTTATTAACGAGGACATGGAAAAAATTGAATACTTAATAATACCTCAGAGAGCAGAAATCAAATCCTCTCTCTTTTACAGTGGCATGCTGCCACTGCGACAGTCCACAAAAGTAAATAACATAAACAATTAAACTGTTTCATACATAGAATAATTCAATATTAAAATTCTCTGACTTAAAAAAGCATAAAAATTTACCAAACAATCTGAAAACATCTGAAAATCATCTTGTATTTAGGAACTACAATGCCACAAATAAACATACACACATACAACAACACAATGAAAAAGTTTCTTTTAAAAACAACGTAAAATTTGATCGCAGCGGGGTTTGAACCCGCGTCCTCTTGGATAAGGAAGTCAAATATTTTTTTCTTATATGTTCACGCTGTATCGTAACTATTACAAGCGAAAAGGAACCCAACGCATCACCAGAATATCAAAATATTACATTTCGCCGAACTGAACGCCGCCCAATGCTTCACTAAGGCGGCAAAATTAAAAACGCAAAACAATCAAAAGTTTTTACAACCTTTACGTTTTAAAAACAGTATCATTAACTACTAACATTATGTGTTAATTATTTCCTAAGGAACGGTATCGCAATTATATAAGACTAGGGGGCTCCGACCCTGCCGCTTTGCTCACTATTACCCCCTCCCCCCCAAAGCAAACGAAAATTAAACGACAAAACATAAATCAATCAATGAAAACATCAATAAAAAATAAAATATAACGATCAGCTTCTTAATTCTACTACACCTTTATCAAAAGCAAAAAAAAATCAATTTACATCTTGATCCAAATTCATAAAGAATCACAACATTTTTTTTTCATATTTTTTTATTCATATTATAGTCACTCACGCGAGTGCCTCACAATACACGATATTCTCGATCACCTTTTCCTCCAGCTTGCACTCGATCAATCAATATCAATTTTCTACGTCAACAACTATTATACAGAAAAAATCGTACAGAACAAAAAAAAGTATTTTATAGAATCAGAGAGAAATATTAACTTACTTGTTGGAACAAAGCTTCGTGAAGGTTGGGATCGAATTTCTCACGCAACGGCGACACAGCGACCAGACCGTGTCTACTGAATACCTACAAATCGAAAAAAAAAATTAATTAAATAATCAAACTAAAATGTCCAAATTAATATTTGTTGTATACAAATATTTTTATTTCCTCGCTGTGGAAACGAGGCAAAGCGCGGCGTTGAGTTCCGCCACTCAAAACACATTAACTCCAGAATTAATTGAGAAATTGGAAACAGATGTGTGTTTCAATGGGAACCTACACTAAAAAACTAGTAAAAGTAGTATTATCCGCACATAGCGAAATAGGCAGAGGGAACCTGGGAACATTGTGTCAGGCACACAATTCTATTAAGACCCTTCCGGTCACCACTTTCCACCAAATTCTAGATACAAAGCATTCTACCTCGTAACCAGAGCTAGAAAATAAACACATTAAATACTTCAATCCCCCCGAATGGGAATCGAACCGACAATTGTTGCGTTGATACGGCCGAGGGAACTTGGGAACCTAGTGTTAAGACACTCCGTTCCACTTCTGTTGAGTGGCGGTACTCAACGCCGCACTTTTGCCTTATTACAGCCTCACGCTAAACAAATAATAAATTACCTGTTGCAACTGAGCTCTTGTCAGATTTAAACCATCACGCAGAGAACGGAGAGCTGCCGGCGCATTCTCTCCTTCCACGCCCTCTGGAACACTCTCCGCTGCCGCTGATAACGTATCAGCTACCTAATAATAAGAAATGATAAAAAACATTTAAAAGGAATGTATAAAAAAAATTATGTAACGGGATTTGAACCTGCGCCTCTTGAAAACCGTCCAAGTGCTCTGACCAATAAGCCATACGTTCTTATCAAGCTACGTGGTAATTCTTGTACGATTGCTACAACGTTATTTATATTTTTACAATTTTTTTTAAAGTGTTATTCCACACTTAAGATAGAAAAATACTATCCGTATACATCCGTCCGGACGGCTTAGTGGTCAGAGCGCTTGAACGGTTTTCCAGAGGCGCAGGTTCAAATTCTGCTTCGTCTAAATTTTTATACGTTTTTAAATTTAATGTTATTGATATTGTTAGCATCTCTGTAGGGACGATTTTTACAAATTTCCACTACGCAAAGATGATTGCCTAGAATTATCGTGTAGCAAGAGATTGCTATTTATTAAATATTTTTACTATTTTCCACACACATAATAAAGGAAAATACTAATTTTTAAAACATTTAAAAATTTAAACGTAGCGGGATTAGAACCCGTACTTCTTGGACACCGTCCAAGCGTTCTGACCGACCAAGATAGATGAGAAAGTATGGTTAAGAAGTCGGTTTTCTAAAAAGTATAATATTTATTTAAGCCATATTTTAAATCAATGTTCGATGTACGGTAAAGAAAAATAATTTTTAAAAAACATATAGTTTTTAATGTAACGGGATTTGAACCCACGCCTCTTGGAAACCTTCCAAGCGTCATTATTCTCATCGAGCTACGTCACGGGACGTAGTTTTTAATCTTAAGTGTGGACACTTTAAACATGTTAAAAATCTTCTTAATCATTTATAAATATAAAAGTTTGTAAGGAAGTATGTATGTTTGTACCACATTATATATTAGAATAACATATAGACTAAAAATTGTGTAAAAATTTAATATATTTTGTCTATGACATAAATGGGTGTAGCGTCTGGTCAGCTAGTATAGCTATAAGGCTGATTCACATTTTTCAAACATAGTCTAGTTTTAAGAAGACACTGTCGTTAAAGCAATCCCCACCCCCCACACTATAAAATATTTATACTTTACTTCACTTCTCTCTCTCACTTCACTCAACTTACAATGCCTCAAATATACTTCGGAAAGTGGAGAATGGAATGTCTCTAAACTAGGTTCCCGAAATTCCTATATCCTATATCTACCCTGCCATATCTGATATACAGGGGGAACCTAAAAATCAATTCTGCTCCATTCCAAGTTTTACACTTACACTTAGCTTCACGCTATATCCCTAGCGGGGCAGGCAGAGAGAATGGAGCGCCAAACGCTACAGTCTCGGCATACCTCTTTCGCTCGTCCACTGTCATTTACCTCTTCATACATTTTGTCCGATGGGTCCTCATGGTTTTTACGTGACCTTCCTTCAGTATCATAGATACTGTGTTTTCGAAGGTCAACCGAGGTCTCCCCCTCCCTCTCTTACCAAGTTTTAAATTTAAAAACTATTAAATGTGACTTACATCTAATAAATCCTTGCAAAAACTCTGTATGGCAAATGATTTAGCATCTTCGACTTGTTTTAACATTCTTCTTCTAACATTTTCTCCGTCTGCTAACGCTCTTTTGTATTTATCCTGAAAAGTTAAAAATATAATAATTAAAGTAATATATAGCGTAAACCTGACTGGTTGTGGTTTTAATCTCCACTTAAAAGAATGAAATATTTTCATTTTTTTGCTTTGGTATCGTTGGGCTCAGATTCAGCAGTAAGTGAGGAACGGAGCAGAGTGTCTTGACACTAGGCTTACAAGATCCCAGGACATGTCAGGGGTACAGACATAACAAAATATTTCATCACTAAAAGTGATTATAACCATTCAATTAAATAACATATTTAAATAAAATAATATGTAGTGAGGACGATAATAATTAATACATATGCTAACTAAATTAAATAATGAAAAAAACATTTGACATAAAATATAAGAACCAATAACTATGTAAAAACTTTAATTGTGTTACACATTATAGAGGGCATTTTAACATCACTATGAATCTATCATTATTCAAAAAGAATAAAACAAATAGAAAATGTAAAATGGAGTGTCATTACACTCAATTTAAAAAAAATATTTTCTTTAGCTTTACATTAAAGATGCTAGAAGCTGGTGTCCTAGTTTGGTCCTGACATTCCAAGTGAAATTGAGATATTGCATTTTTAGTAGGAAAACTCAATACCGCACATATATACTGGAACAGAGAAGTTAAAATAATTTATTTCTCCAACTATGTGACTGTATAACCGATAGGTTGTGGGATCAATTCCCATTCGAGGAAATTAAATATTTAAAATTGTCAATTTAAATATTTAATGTTTTCATTTCTTCGCTCTGGTAACAAGGTAAAGCATGGCAATAAGTTCCACCACTCAACACACAATGCTCAAATTCTGCGTAAAGTGAGAGACTGAATGGAATGTCTTAGCACTCGGTTTCCTCTGCCTACCCTGCACTGTGCAGGATACAGAATAAAGCTCAGGGAGTGTTTCTCAAAGTGAGACTTGAATCCACAACCTAAATTACCTCACATTTATTATATATAGAAGGTAAAAGTACTTATATAATAGATAAGGTTTAAATCTTACATCATAATCTTTAATTTGCTCTTTGATTGTACCAAGTTCATTTGTCAAATTCTCTATTTGTTTGTGGCATTCTTCTATCGAAGATGGTGGTTGTTTATCATCGGATACTGCTGCTTTTTCTTCTGTACTATATTTGTATACTGATGATCTGAAATTAAGCAAAATATTATTATATAAAAATATATTGTATGAATTAGAAGTGGCATAAAAAATATTTATTACATTTTTTATATGATTTGCAATAGGGCTAACATTATTTAAAGCGTTATTAGCTTAACAAAATTAATTTTAATTGAGAAATTTGATTTGGTATGAAATGATGAAATACTATGGAGTGTTATCATAATAATTCATGTACTGATTTAATTGAGTAATGCATAGCAAACTTTTTAATTAAATAGAAGATACTATGTTGATTACTGAAATAAATAAAAAATGTTAAAACATTTTTTATTAGGGTTTTTACATAAAATTTTAGGTTGGAATAAGTTGCGCAACGTACCTATAGATATTTGTCCGCAAACTCCTTATAGATGAATCTGTTACATATTTAGCTAGCCTGCCCACCGAATACACTTTTAAAGATGCCATATCTATACTAATTTATAATTTTTAAAATAAATTAACACAACTACACGTAAGAGGTTATAATCGAATTCCTTATCTGTCATAGATTTTTTTTATTTTGATAATCCTTAACACGCTATGGCCGTTTTCTGAATTATCAAAACAATGTTCATAGTACGTACCACAGATGCGGCGAAATTTGTGTGACTTTGACGTTACACGTGACTTGACTAGTGCTTACAGTACTGACGGGTCGGTGCGTTAGCATCGTGAGCATTGACTTTATTTTGGCGCTCCACGTCAGTGTCACTATCGTCACTTTCCTCGACACGATAAATGCTTGAAAGCATTTTACCATCTTCATCGACTTTTACATACTCCACTCATGTTTATATCAAGAAATGCTCTGTTCGGTTATCTTTACCTTTATTTTTACTTTTTTAAAGTGTTATTCCACACTTAGGAAAGAAAAATACCAAATTTAAAAACGTATATAAATTTGGACGAAGCAGGATTTGAACCGGCGCCAAAAAGTTGCCCAAAAATTTAAATTTGGTATTTATCTTCACCTTGTTGAATTCGTAAGCACACAAATAAGGGGTCCGAATTATTATTACAGCTGACAGATGTTGGCGCGCTCACTAAATCAAACCCTATATTAGAAGTTGAAACGTCGTTTCTACTGTATTGACAATTCGGAAAATGGCATACGACATGATAGTATTGCTAGAAATAAAAATAGAATAATTAAATTAAATATTTCTTTCACAAATTTTGTAATTAATGTGCTTAATTAAATTTAAGAAGTTGCATTTAAAGTGAATAATGAATATTCTTCTATTAGATATTATATAAAATTTCTGAACAATTTTTCTTAAGTCGAATTGACAAGTACTCCTATAAGAAACGTCAAACGTTCAAATCTTTCAATTATTGCGGGAAAAATTGTGCAAAAAAATCCACAATGCCAAAATCTCTGATGTGTCATACAACTTATTTTCATATAAGCTCGGCCTTGCCCTTCGCAATCTCAAAGCCGAGCCGCAGTATACTTCCAACGTTACTCTTGCGCGCGCATATTTAAACATAAATAATGTCTTCTCTGGCAGTTTTTGATTTTGATCGCACGATAGTTAATGATGATTCAGATGCAACCATTATTAATAGATTAAGGGAGAAGAAACCACCACCTGAATGGGAAGCTGGGAACCATGACTGGACCCCTTACATGAGCAATGTGAGTATAATTTTTGAATTGTTAAGTTTCTTATTTTGGGTAAATTTATTACATCATCGCTAATAATTGTGTTATATATTCAAATGGACGAACAGGAAAATTATAAAATATTATATTATGCTAAATAAAAAGAAAAATGATTGGAAAGTAATTTAATTAAATCAAAATTTATTACATATAAATATGTTAAATTGAGGATATTTTGTATATAAATTGAACATGATTTGAGCATATTTCTATTATAATGTTAATATACAAAGATTAAATGTATTTTTTTATCATAATTATGACAGTAAATATTAATTACAATATATAAAATGTACAGAGAAAAGAAGAGAGATTACAATAAAGCTGAATATTTTTTGTAATTAGTTTATTTTTATTGACAATAAAGTAATAATTTTTATTTCATATTAAAATATTTAGCTGTAATTTTATTTTTTAAAGAAAAATCTTTTTCATGGTAATATTATATTTTCCTTTTAAAAATTAAGTTGAAGTAGCTAATTTCTTTTATGACACTAAGTACTCTTTTTCACAATAATAGTTTTTTCAATTGTTTTATATAACAAATATTTGAAAATGATTAATGAAAATGTAACTTCTAAATTCATATTTAAATACTAAAACTGTTTAAGAAGTTGAATATTTTTTTTGCTTTTGCTTCTCATCATTCAGTTTAGTTCTTACCTTGAATTTTTTAAAATTTTAGTTTAAAACCATTATTTCTGACCATTGTGGCACAGTGGAACAACATCTAATTGGGATTGCAATGGTATAATGGTATTGCCATAACCATTGGAGAGAATTAATTTACTTCATATTTTCTTGAGTTCTGCCATTTAATATGCAGTGCCTGGAATATAGATAGAATATAGACTCGAATATAGAAGGAATCTGGAAACTAAGTGTTAAAACGATTCTTTCTATTCCACACATTACACCAAATTTGGAACATTATGTATTGAGTGGTGGAGCTCAACCCTGCGTTGCCTTGTTACCATAACAAAAAAATGAAAATAATAAATATTTGATTTTCTTGGGATGGGTATTGTGTCCACAACCTGTCATGCTTTAAAGTTGCACACTTGTGCCTTTGTGCCAAGACAGGCATATAGTAATAAATATTTATCCTGTATTTTTGTGATAAAAGAATAAAAAATCTAGTAAAATGATGATGATGATGATGCTAAAATGTAGCACCATTTAAAAAAAACATATTCTTTGGTGAAATCCACTTTTTTTTTAGTTTTTTTTTATTTTTTAGCTTCACACTGTATCATAAAAAAAAATAAAAAAGAACAAGGCAGGGTAGGCCGGGAACCTAGTGTTAAGACACTCCGTTCCGCACTTTTCACCGAATTTGAGGCATTGCGTGTTGAGGGGCAGAACTGAACGCCGCGTCTTGCCTTATTACCAGAGGGAAGAAATGAAACATTAAATATTTAAATTGAAACTATTAAATATTTCATTTCCACGACTGGGGATCGAACCCAGAATCTGTCGGTTGAACAGTCACACACTTGTGCCGCTGCGCCATGACAGGCCTTTTGTTAAAGTAGAATACATTATGTATAAACAATACTTATATGCTTATCAGAAAATGCACAGTAAATCGACGTTATCTGCGGCTATAAAAATGATTGGAATAAATCATTGTATGGCCAAGTCCTTTAATACTTACTATAGGAGCTTATGTAAATTTGTATATAAAATTTTAAAGGGTTCAAATATATACAAGAAATTTTAGATATATTAGGCTATTTTTACACTGGGATGGAGTCTGAATATATATGTAGTGGTTTCGATACTGATTCGGCGAAATGATTATGTTAACCGCGTTTAAGCCATAATGTCTCAAATCCGGGCGGAAATCAGAGAATGAATCTTTTGTATTTTTTTTTATTTTCAGACATCACACATAAAGTTAAAACATATTGTATTCTCAAGTCTAACTAAGAAAAATGTTTTTTCCGGCTGATATTTGAAACTACGACCATTGTGTGCCTTTTTAGACTGAGGCTATCCAAATGAGTTTTACAAATTTCGCGCACGCAGAAAAAAAACAAACACCAGTCAAGTGCGGTAGGATAATCTGTAAACTCGCCAAAAAGCACTTTTTTCATATAGAAGCCCTGTAAAATATTTTTTTAGATTCACGTGTTAAGACATTTTGTTCCCGTAAAGACACTTCGTTCCCTACTTTCCGCCGAATTCTGGAGGCATTGTATGGTTAGCTTTGGAACACAGCAACACGCTTTACATTATTTGTCTTGGTTGAGTATCGAACCTAGGATCAGTCGTTTTTACATGCCTCTGCGCCATGGCAGGTCTCAATATACTTATAGACAATTCTAATTATAAAGGATATTTGTCGTTATAGAGGCATTATCTTTTAAAATTTCTTCTTTTACCTTTTAATTTTTCTAACTACCACGCTTCAAGTTATAAAGCCTGGTGACAGACGCATATGAATAGATGGACATCAATTTCCTAGTAATTTGGTCCCGTTTTTGCCTTTGAGCGTCCATTTTGTCTATCTAATTCGACAAACTGCAGTGTTGGGTTACGCAACTCAATATTTACTTTTAAGATAGAGGATATTAACGCCACCTTCTGTCTGTGTATCCCCTGTCATATAATTGATATGCATGTGTATAAATATTTAATAACAGTAAGTTTATATTTAAAGGCATTTTCCTTATATATGGAAAACCAGTGAGTCAATTTCAAGACATTATGTATGATTTCTTATAATAAATATAGGTATGTTCTATTGATCTTGTTCTTTTATACCTAAGCAAAATAACCTGCGGCTTCGCCCCGCGTTTACAACATATCGGTAGTTGTATTACTAGCGAGCCAAACGAGACTTCGCCCGCTGAAAGTTGTTATCATAATACAGTGTTATTTCGATGTATAAGCTATTTTACTGTAGAGTTTCAGTAATTTTTAATTTTTAATGTTACTCGATGAATGAAACATAAAAAAATTGATTTTTTATAATTAGATTAAATAGTTCCTGAGATTAACTCGTTGAGCCAATTCCACATACAAACAGACAGACAAATAATAAAAATAATTGATCTTTAAAGAGTTTCCTTTTTCGTATGATATACGGATAAACTGTTTCTATAGATGAATTTGACTAACATCAAGGCACTAAGACGCCGTTGTTTTCGAAATTCTGTATCAACATTGACTCTTATGGAAGTAGTGTAGTATAATATTGAGCGGGCAAAAAATCTGTGACTTAATGTAAGATTTAATATTTTACAGATTTATCTAATTTAATACTGTCTGAAAGTCGCCTTAGTATTAGAGAAATAAAGTTTTTTAACGTTTCTACACATTCGAGGTGTAAAACCTCAGCCGAGATCTGTCGTGGCTCAGCGGCACAAGCGTGTGACTGTAACCGATAGGTCCTGGGTTCGATCTCCACTCGACGAAATAAAATATTTAATATTTATAATTTAAATATTTAATGTTTCTGATAATAAGGCAAAAGGGCAGCGTTGACTTCCGCCACTCAACACGCAATGCCTCAAATTCGGCGGAAAGTGGGGAACGGAAGTGAAACGGAGTGTCTTAACACTAGGTTCCCAAATTCCCTCTGCCTACCCCGCCATGTGCGGAATACAGCGTGAAGCTGAGTACATCAACGGACTTTTCCACAAAACACGGAGTGTCTTAATAATAACGTTCTCATTTCCCTCTGTCTAGCCTGCCATGCCTGCTGTATCCCGCATGATATAGCGTGAAGCTGAGTTGAAAATTATATTAAATTTTCAGTCGCAATGCGTACTGGGTGTAATTCAAGAAGCGCGTCCATCTCCACCTTAAACGCCGACAACGCGCGTGTACCTCCGCTGATGCTACACGGGGTCGTGGGCGGCGGTGATCACTCACCATCAGGTGATCCGTACGCGAGTTTGCCATGTCTTTTCCATAAAAAAATCCGGTTGTAGAATACAAATTGCAGAATAAAAACGTCGCGGTCCAAATATCACTGTGCGGACGGGCCCTAAGGCCTATTTATGCGAAGCCACGTTCATACTGATTGTTGTAATTGATTGTACAGCCGGGTGTAGGGTACACAGAGAGGATTTGGGAACCTAGGGTTAAGACCCTGTCATGAAGATATATAAAAACCGATGCGCAAAAACAAATACTAATTTAGAAAACTTATTAAAATAAATTTACGTAGCGGGATTTGAACCCGCGCCTCGTGGAATCCATCCTCCGTGACGTTCATATTTTTATACGATTTCTAAGTATTTTTCTTTCCTGAGTAAAAATTAAATTACATTTGAAAATATAAGGAAATAGACAATTTGAAATCTTTGTAAAATAATTAATATAAAGTATTTTTACAATTTTTAAAGTGTTATTCCGCACTTAGGAAAGAAAAATACTAAATTTAAAAATGTATAAAAATTTGAACGAAGCAGGATTTGTACCCGCGCCACTTGGAAATCGTCCAAGCGCTCTGACCGACTAAGGCATTCGTTCGGTTGTTTTCGACGGTTTTCAAGAGGCGCGGCTTCAAATCCTGCTTCGTTCAAATTTTTATACTTTTTTTAAATTTAGTAATATAAAATAGAATAAGGTCTATACTGTCGATTATTTGTATTCTTCAATAAAACACTGTTATAGGGTGAGTGCCTGGTGATCTGTGATATAGGTGTATACCCAGTATGGACACCAGTCTCTCACATTAGCTTTTATTGTTCACCTCTGGTTACTTTCTTATTTTTTAAAACCAAGCTTTGTGAGATTTAAATAAAGATTATTATTACTATTTATCAATTTGTTGTTCACTTGTCTGAATTGGGGACGTCGTGTGCCAAATGACGGAACTCAACACCGCAAATTCCGAACAATTTATATTTTTTTCTACAAACTATTATGATTGATTGATGGAGTGGACTTTAACAGTTTACAAAAATATGAAAGACTAGCTGACCGGGCAAACCTTTTTTTGCCATAAAAAGGGAAACATGTTAAGTGTGTTCAACCATTATCACTTAGGGGTTTGAAAAATATATAGTAGCCGTATTCATTTAAATCGAATGACTTTGTGGGCATTATTGTCTTAAATTAAATACTTGTGATGAATAACGTATTTATTTGGATAAGAATTGTTTATAAAAACATCTTCGCAAATTATTCATTATTTTAGAACAAATTTGGTTAACATAAAAAGTTAACCTTAAAAGTTAGACATATGCTGTCGCGGATTGTTTTTAAGAACTTTTAAAGGAGGACAGTTCTGTCGTACATGATTTTAGCGAAATTTTAACCGTTTACGCAACGCACGCAGCGGAAACTCTCAATTAGGAAAAAAGATCCCCTGATTTTGAAACATTCTTAATTGGTGCTCCGGTCCTATTGGTCTTAGCGTGATGATATATAGCCTATAGCCTTCCTCCATATATGGGATATCTAACACTGAAAGAAATTTTCAAATCGGGTCAGTAGTTCCTGAGATTAGCGCGTTCAAACAAACAAACAAACTCATCAGCTATATAATTAGTATAGATGCGATGCCAGACGATGACATTGTCATTAACATATGATGTAGACGTTAATAGTTTAGCCAATCAAAAGTAATGCCTCAAATGCGGTGAAATCTCGGGAACGGAAGCGTCCTAATGGGAACGGAGTGTCTTAACACTAGTTTCTCAGGTTTTCTCTGCCTACCCCACTATGTACGGGAAACAGTGTGAAGTAGAAAATCTAAAAAAACACGATATATTTTAAATTGAAATAAACTTTTTAAATGATAATTACGGGGCAATATTCACGTTTTTTAATATAATTATCATTGAACCTTAATAACTGTGCAAATTTTCAAAATTAATCTGACGTTACAAATTCGCTTATAGTTTCGTGTTAATAAATGTTTATAGTATATGTCTGACATAACAAGGTCACGTGACTTCACATAACATCTGTGTAAGTATTTAATTTTATAGATTTTGGCGTAAATCCCAACCAAGAAATGCTATCCTGCCCGATATCAGGTCCGAAGGTCTGTAGTGGCGCAGTGGCATAAGCGTGCGACTAACGGGAGGGTAGTAAGTTCGATTTCCTCTTGGGGAATGAAATCTATACTTATAATAAATCTGTATCCATTCTTTATCTGTATATGGGAGATATTATTAAAAAACATCTTACAGGGGACGTTTATTAATGTAATAGACCCCAAAAGTGTTTTTTTTTTCATTTTTTGTCTGTGTGTTTGTACGCGGTAAACCCCTAAAATGGCAATTTTCACAATTATATTTTAACCACCTTCCCTCTAACATTTAGTGTTCGTTTTATTTAAATCGGTTAAAAAATAAAAAAATAAATACGTCATTTTAAAATTAATCTGAAATTTCAGTTTTCTATGTATAGATATGTCTTTAAAGTGATAATGTTATTAGAACAAGAAACCAGTTGAAACAAGTAAATAAAATAGTCTTATTCAAGCGGGCGAAGTCGCGGGCGGGTCGCTAGTATTTAATATTTTCATATCCCCCTTTTTTTTAAGAAGCAAAGCCCGTTGGTGAGTTCTGCCACTGAACACGCGTCGCCATAAATTGGGCGACAAGTAGGGAAAGTCTTGACACTGGGTTCCTAAGTTCCCAATGCCTACCCAGTCGTGAGCTGGATACAGCGTGAAGAATACTGTTACAATTGTTCTTTTCTAACTGATACTTAACTACTTAACCATACGGCGATACGGTTATTGCCATACACTTTTCAGTGCCAAGGCGTTTGGCAATGTGCCAAGAAACGAATATCTCGAGATAACCCGAGATTTTTCATTTTGATCGAGATGAGATGACTTGCGCAATGTTTGTTTGCGTAACTGTGTTATATAACATTTTTTCTCTTAATAAAGTAAAGAAATCCTAAAAGTTCAAAGAAATCATGAATTGAAGAGGCCAGTCGTGGCGCTGGAGCGCTAGCGATTGTAAATGCGACATATTGCGGATTCCGCCGTTTAACATGCAGTGCTTCAAATGCGGCGGAGTGTGTAGAAAGAAACGGAGTGTCTTAACACACAAGGTCTTTCAGTCTACCCAGCCATGCGGGATACAACGTATAGAAAAATAAATGCCTGGCTGTAACAGTTCTGGCACAGCAGGTTCGATTCCCTGTCTGGGAAATATTTTCATTTCAACGCCCTGATAAAAAAACAAAGCACA
The DNA here is from genome assembly GCA_018249855.1 of Eueides tales michaeli. Taxonomy (NCBI): domain Eukaryota; kingdom Metazoa; phylum Arthropoda; class Insecta; order Lepidoptera; family Nymphalidae; genus Eueides; species Eueides tales. The sequence continues at coordinate 4 of DWMZ01002164.1, read as the reverse complement.
GTGC
>DWMZ01002163.1:0-14601 GCA_018249855.1 Eueides tales michaeli | reverse complement strand
TTCTTATTGCCTTTACACTTTAAAGGTGGCATGGATGAAAGCACTTTTGCTTTGGTCAATATCAAAATCGAAGTTTAAGAGAGAAGAGAGAACGAAAATTATTTTTAAAGGAACTTTCTAACAAATATAAACAAAAATGAAACATGATGGCGTTACATGGCATAGCAACATCATTTAAACTACAACTATTACGATGATTATGGGATCAATTACCATTTAGAATTTATAACAAGAGAAAACGCGGCGTTGAGTTCCGCCATTCAACACAGATTCTCCAAAATTTTCATAATTATATAATATCTTAGTTTGAATTTCACGCTATATCTCATATTTGACATGGTAGACAAAAATAACCTGAGAACCGCGTTTTGTTTTTCTCAAATAAAGTTTTTCTCAAGTTCTTGTTTTTCTCAAATAAATTATTATGAATATGTATATAATATAATCATTATAATTACTTTAGAATAAAAAAAAATGTGACAGTATATGCCCATAATGTAATTCTCATAGATTATAAGCGGGAAACTGCATATATGCTTAGCTGGTGAATTTGAAGAGGACCGCATACAGCGTGGCATGTAGGTCAAGAGCCAATTGTCATAATTTTACATGGTTTTAGTTAATTTTGTACCCACGTACTTGATGGTTTTGTTTATTTTGTAATTTTTGAAAATGTATTTATAGTTTTGGAGATTAGATAATATTTCAAAGTTTTTGCATTTTTTATTTACATAAAGTTTAATTTGAATTTTATTTATCAATACAACTGTTTGATTGAACGAGCTTATCTCAGGAACTAAGATATTGTATTGAGATGATTTTTGTGATGAATAGTCTATTTTTCTTACTATTTGTATCCCGCTTATAGCAGGGTAGACAGAGGGAACCTAGTGTGTGTGGAGTGACCGTTCTCATTGCTATTTCTCGCCAACCAGCAAATTTTGAAGGCATTGCGTGTTGTGTTATTAATAGGAACCAATTGTCTTAACACTGTCCCCAGATTGCCTATGCCTTTCTTTCTACATGCGGGATACAGCGTGAATCTAAAAAGAAAATGATTTCATTAATCTTTTTTACATTATCTTGTCGATTCGTACTTCACAAGGCAACGCGTGAAAATAAGAAAAAAAATCTGCAAGAGGCCTTTATCTTGTTAAAAAATATTCTTTTGTATGACGTTCGTAAGTCGTCTACTAATTCTTTGTGCTATAACATTGTTTCCATTTAAGTTTATTTTTATTTTTTTAAAAGTTTATTTTTTAAAAGTTTATTTTTATTTTGTATATATTTTAATTAAATTACATGAGAAAGAATAGAATATAATATTATGTGGCGCATATTTTAGTGACGCGACGATTGTGGTTTCAATTCTCAATCTAGAATGGTTATGATTTTTTTGACTGGAAGACAAAGTGGGGCGTTGAGTTCCACCACTTAATACGCATTTCATCAATTATATATATTTTTTGTTATGATTTCTCATTAGTATATGATTTTTTTTAGCTTAACTCACATAGCAGGATATTCAGAGGGAACATGGGTGTTAGTGTCGCCTTTGATCCCTTTAAGTAACTTTGTTCCCAAATGTACTGCCTGCCTTGCTTGCTGTGTATAGGAAAAAAAAAAAAAAAAAAAAAATATATATATATATATATATATATATATATATATATATATATATATATATATATATATATATATATATATATATATATATATATATATATGTATAAGGAGCATTTACATCACTTCATTACACAAATAACCTGTAAGAACAAAAATATGTAAAACCAAGTAAATTTCATATTCAAATGTGTTAAGTTGAAACGCTTTTGGAGTTCAACAGAACACAGCTGGGTGAGCTTCTAAAGACTTAACTTTGAGATCTCGCCTTGTAAGCCACGCTAACTTTTAAGTTATCCAAAAATCTTACTGGCTTGGCAAGTGCGATGGAATAATCAGTTAAATCATGGCTATATTGTTAACAAGTATTTAATATAATGTTTCTGGATAAAAGCTTCTCGTTTAGCTGGCTAGGTAGAGGGAACCTAGGAACCTATGGTTGAGTGCCGGAAGTCAACAACTTTACGTTACCAGAGAGAAGTAATGAAAATATAAAATAATTCATTCTTTCGTGTGGGAATGAAACCCATAACGTATTTTCAGTACAAGCTGCGTACTGCGCTACGACTATTTCTACATTAGTTATATACAAACATACAAGATTTGAATCAACTAACATAGAGCACTAAAATATTAACTTGACTTAACTATTTTTTTTTGTACCATAAAGATAAACAGGTGAACAAGTGACTTCAATAAACCGCTTAAAAATATTAAAAAAATCTGAAGTATGAATGTACTATTATCTCAACATCTCACAATAGGAACACCATAACAAAAAACTCTAGAATTCAATGGGAAAATCGTGATACCAAACAAAAACCTACAATTTTAATTGAAGTATTCTCGATGATCGCAATGGAATGTTGATTAACGAAACTGGTATTACAGTCCCCAGGTTCCCGGTCCCCCACGAGGTGTTCTCAATAGAATGTTCCCTAAAGGAATTCTATCGGACAAAGCACCATAAAATCCCCTTGATTTGAATCTACAGGGGCGTCCTATTCAGTGAGATTACATCGAAGCAGATTAGTCATGAGCGTACTAGCTTGGGGTAACGAAACTGGTTAGACTGATCTAGATACGATAATTCAAGTTCGGTTACAATTTGCAATCATAAGTTTATTTGAAGTTCAAGAATAAGCTTTTTTGCTAAGCTTTAATATTGTTTTTGTGGGAACTCTTAGATATTGTTAATCTTGTCTGTAATTAAGTTATGTATGGTTAAAGCTTCATCAAAAAATAAAAACTTGAGTCCTGTCGTGGCGCAGCGGCACAAGCGTGTGCCTGTAACCGACAGGTTCTGGGTTCGATCCCCAGTCGAGGATATGAAATTTTTAATATTTTCAATTTTAATACTTAATGTTTCATTTCTTCGCTCTGGTAATGAGGCAAAGCGCGGCGTTGAGTTCGGCCACTCAACACGCTATGCCTTAAAAGTAGAACGGAGTGTCTTAACACAAGGTTCCCGGGTTCCCTCTGCCTATCCTGCTCGGGATACAGCGTGAAGCTAAAAAAAATAAATAAAAAAATAAAACTTCATCAAAAATTTAATATTTTATTAAATAATACACCGTGTTTTAGGCTTATTCTTATAATAGGCACAGTGGCACAAGCGCGTGACTGTAAACGTGAAAGGTTGGTATGGGTTCGATTCCCAATTCAAAATGAAATATTTAATCACTTCGATGTATAATGAAATATTTTTCATTAAATATTAAACCCATAATCTATCGCGTATATTGTAGTACACTTGTGTCACCACGCTACGACAGGCCTGATAATTATTTCATTTTTTTTCTGATTCACTCTGTAGTACAGATAGGCAGAGGGAACTTGGGAGCCTAGTGCTAAGACACTCCGTTCCGTTCCCCACTTTCCGTCGACTTTGAGACGTTACTTATTGAGTGGCGGAGCTCAACGCCGCGCTTTGCCTTGTTACCAGAACGATAAAATGAAAATATGAATATTTACATCAAGTGGGTATCGAATCCACAACCGCTCCAGTTACACGCTAGTGCCGCTGCGCCACGACAGGCCTCATTGACAAATAACCAGACTTAACCTTGTCGTCTGTCACGCCAGTAAAATTTTAATATATTACTCATTCAACGGCAGTCAGTAACTAATTTCTATGTTTTGAATGCATCGCCATTTTAACTGTTCATTTATTACGACGGCCACGTCTTCGTGTTAATTGCTGTGAATTTTAAATAGTTTGTATTTGTATGTTTTTTTTGTTTAAATATCTATAACGGTTGAATGTATGTAAATTGTGTTTGTTTTAAGCGTTTGGAAATTAAAAGAGAAATGAAATATTTTATATATTTTTTTTTATTTACTTGCACTCTTTCAGCTTCACACTGTATCCCGCACATGGCAGAGTAAGTAGAGGGAACTTGGGAACCTATTATTAAGACACTCCGTTCCACTTACGTTCCCCACTTTCCGCCGAATTTGAGGCATTGCTTGTTGAGTGGCGGAACTCACTTTGTTACCAGAGCAAAGAAATGAAAATATAAAATATTTAAATTGGAAATATTAAATATATCATTTCCTTGAGTGGGAATCGAACTCACAACCTATCAGGTTGCAGTCATACGCTTGTGCGGCTGCGCCAAGACAGGTCTCACTTGCCAGCTGGCTTTACTTGCACACCGTTGAGTCTAATTTATCAATATTTCCAATATAACTTAACTGGAACAAACTACATAAGAAAAATTCCAGAATCATTCAGAAGGCCTTAACGTGAGATCGTTAACCTAACAAAAGTCACACAAACTTTTCTACAATAGCAAAAGTTATAACTGAAAAACAAAGACTTAGGCCCCGACCGTACACCTTATCTAGAACTTTAGTGCTTATATAAGAAACTTTGTGAAGACACTAGGTCATCTGAATGTATGTAGGGTAGCCAGAATCTTTCTGGTTTCATTTCTAGTGTTATTTACGTACTTGGGAGTACTAAAATTTTTGATATTTTGAAGGCTTTCTTTGCTTTTTTGGTTTGTGTGAAATAATATATTTATCGAGATGGTTAAGTTAGTTATGTTCATTAAAAAATACGGGTAAACCACCAAGTGAAAGCTTGTTAATTGTAAAAAAAAATATTTGCACAATTTTCTAATTTTCCGCAATAAAAAAACTCATATAAAAATCAAATTAAACGAAGTTCAATAAGATCTAATTAGCGAATATCTTAGACTATGGATTCTTGTCATAAAACCTTCTTTCTATATAACTTTTTTAATAGTATCTTTGATTTTCGCGATTGTTACACATTTTAAATGAAACACTTCTAAAAATATATATCGCGTATATTGATTGAGTAACATTTTTGAAAACCCGACGTTTCGAACACTTTACAGTAGTCCGTCTACCCGTGACCACGGACTACTGTAAAGTGTTCGAAACGTCGGGTATCCAAAAACGTTACTCAATCAATATACGCGATTAATCCGTTTAAAAGTGTTTCATTTAAAACTTTTTTAAGCTTAGCGCGACGTTCCAAGGTTCACAGGTTCCATCTACTTATGGAACCTGGGAACCTTGGACGCTCCATTCAATAAAACACCTCCGTTCCTCACGTTTCGCCGACTTGCTGAGGTATTGCGTGTTGAGTGGCGGAGCTTGACGCCGCGTATTGCCTGATTATTTGCAAGATTTTGTCAAACTAGGATCGAACCTATGATCTGTCACGTATACAGTCACACGCTTATGCCCCTGCGCCTCAACAGGTCTCCTCTATACAAAATTGTACATCTAATCTGAATTGCGGCAAGATTCTAGAATAATCCTCCGAGGGGACCCACCCTCATCTTTGCTGAGGGCTTGACTTATGGTCGGGGTTGTGAGTGTGGGGGGGTGGATTCAAATTTATCGACAATGTACGCGTATTTATGATGCACTTAAGTATGTGTTACAATGGTCGTCCGTGCCGTACAGTTAGTATGAAGTACGCTTGAGGAATTGTGGATACTAACGTTGAAATTCTATGGAGCAGGTGCAGCATTTGTATCCCGTATATAGCAGGGTAGACAGGGGCTCCTTGGGAACCTAACGTTTCCATTGAGACACTTTCAAGGTAGGCAGAGCTAATTTGGGAACCTAGCGTTCCCATTGAGGCACATCCGTTCCCCATTTTCCGCCGAATTCTGGAGATATTGTTGATTATCAGACCGAAAAAATGTAACTATTAAATATTTAAATTTCTCTAGAGCGAATCGAATTCAGGATCTGTCGTGTTTAAAGTCGCACACTTGTGCTCCTACACCACGATATGTTGACATCAAAGATGCTTGTTATTTTTGTATAGTTTCTTTCTAAGTATACATTGCATATAAGTTCAGATTTTAACTTCAGAAGCAGGCACGACTGGTTGACCGTATTGTAAGTGTGTAACATCGGTCGACCATACAATGTACATCGAAATTCTAAAGATATGATCGCAAAGCATTTTATGCTCGTATTTAGAAGAGAAATAATCTTTGTACCGAATTATTATTAATAATTTAAATTGATAATTTAGCTTAACGTAGGTATTGTAAGAAGTTTGTGAATATTTTAAAGCTTTTTGGAATAAAATGTTATCTTTTATAACATTTACTTACCAAATCCATTCAAATTCACGCTGTATCCCGCACATGGTAGGGTAGGTAGAGGGAACTTAGGAACCTGGTGTCAAAACACTCCGTCTCCACTTTTAAAGCCATAGTTGCGGGAGAGTTGTAGGCCCATTTTCTCTCTCTCTCTCTTCATTTTACCCTTCTGTTAACAATACGAAGCGCGGCGTTGAGCTCTGTGGGTGGGAGATTCTAATGTTAAGGTACTTGTTCTCCAGTTTCTGCTAAATTATGTACACATTACAATCAAGTGGCGGAACTCAACGTCGCATTTCAACTATAACGTACATAATAAATTAAACAATAGCAAAATACCATTTGCTTTGAAAAAATCCAGCAATGTATACTCTATGATATTTTCAAGTAGATATCTATTACAGTTACAATCCTCTCATAGACAGACGGACGAACGAATGAACTGCCAACTAGCACTGAGGGTGGATGAGAAATATGAATATGTACACCTATTCCGATATATATATATATATATATATATATATATATATATAAAATTCTTTATTTCACCACAACATTATAGAGTAGGTAGGTAGGTACAATACGTAAAGCCAATTGTAACAATAACATGTTGTGGGTCGCTAGTGCCTGTGATAGGTACGAAACCCGTGTTACAAGTTACCAGGCCAAACAAGGCCACATATAATATGAGCAATTTATAATTTTTCACCATATGTCAAGTTATAGAGAAACAATACAAACGATAGCAAAATATATATATATTTCTAATATATTTAAGTAAAAGTTTAACATCTATTTATCATATTGAATGCTCCTTATTTCTATGAAAGTATTTTCACGAAAATATTACCATTGATATTGCGACCCTATTTCTTTGAAGTTCCGTGGGGTCCAAAATCGATAACGGCGGTAGTAATTCACGGAGGTGCCAAAGAAACCGAACCGCAAAATACTTAGTCTAATTCCTTTCTTTTATTTATGATTATGTCAAGTACAGTCAAAGTTATTGTTGATGAAATTTATGTATTTTGAGATCGGGTTGGGGACGTATAGGGAACCTGGTGTTTGTATGACTTCCTTTTCCCTACTTTTTATCTTAATTTCTTTTTAATTTTGTCTCTTGAGTGAGAATCAAACCTATAGTCGTCGCGTTAAAGGAGATGCTGTACATTTGCGTCATTGTGGCCTTATTTGCCACTTATATAATACGACTATCGATATCGACTATCGACTATCGATATCGACTATCGATATCGACTATCAACTAGATATGTAATACAAGAGACCCGCTCGCGGCTTCACCCGCTTGTAGAACATAATTAATTTACTAATCTGCATTGCTTTCTTTTTCTAATCATAATATCATTTTAGGAACAATATCTGTACCTATATGGAAAAGTGAAGTTCAAACCAATTAAATAAAACAGTTATTTGCCATAATTTGGTAGAACATTTTTAAAATAAACAATTTTAACTTTATCTCTCTATTCTATAAAATACTTTTTTGTTGTGTACGATTTTTTTTTGTATAATAGTTGTTGACGTAGAAAATTGATATTGATTGTTCGAGTGCAAGATGGAAGAAAAGGTGATCGAGAATATCGTGTACTGTGAGGCACTCGCGTGAGTATATGAAATGTATATAAAAAAAAATTATGAAAAAAAAATGTTGTGATTCTTTATGAATTTGGATCAAGATGTAAATTGTTTTTTTTTGCTTTTGATAAAGGTGTAGAATTAAGAAGCTGATCGTTATATTTTATTTTTTATTGAAGTAATTGTAGCTAGCAGGGGGCGGAGCCCCCTATTTATTTATATATTGAAATAAAACAAACACTAAACCTTAAGGCAAACTTGCAAAAATATGATATTGAAAACTGCAATTAAATCGGCCGTTTCGCTAATCTCGTAGTGTTAAGAAACGCGCAAATTAAAAAAATCCAAAAATTTTTCGTTTTATTAAATTATTTATAACCAATAATAACATTTTTTATATTTATCTACCATGTAAAGACACAGATTCGTTACAATTTTATTATAAGTATCGAGTACCACATCTAACTAATCACTCTCTGACATGGAACATATATTAAGAAAATATATTTTTGAGAGACGTTTATTAATGTAATAAGGCTCAAAATATCTTTATTTGTTTGTCTGTGCGTAACTAACCAGTATTTAAATGCTTTTCACCATTATATTGTGCAAATCTTTCTTCCACATATAGTGTTTGTTTTATTTAAATCGGTTAATAAATAAGAAAGTAACATCAATTTAAAATATTTATTTCGATAAAATTGCTACAATTTCTTTAAAAATTTGGCTGAAATTTTCAAAATATAGAGTGGATATTGTCTTCAAAGTGATAATGTTATTAGAACAAAAAAAATAATCAACACTAGTATATATTTTTTATATAAATTGCTAGTACAAATTTTTCACTAACGTTTTCTCGTAACCAAAAAAACCATTGCATGTTAAACAGCGAAACCGAACATAGCTAAGTCTAATCAGACAAAGAAAACGAATATATTGTATTTAAAACAACCCCCTCAACGGGATTCGAACACGCGATCTTTGAACGTACATTGTCACATTTATAAGGGATTAACGTTTTTTTTAACATTTTAAACTGTGCGTGATGAGATAGGGTGTGGATTCGTTCCCCACTTAAGGAAATACTTAAGAAAAGGTTCCCAGGTTCCCTCTATCCACCCTGCTATATACGGTATACAGCGTAAAGGTAAAAAAGAAATCGTTTTTACTAAAAGTCTATGAAGAGTTTTAGCTTGATAGGTACTCTTGAGTATGACAAGGTTTTTAAGTTTCATAATTTGTTTGTCGCATTGCGTACTCAGTGGTGGAGCTCAACGCCGCGTTTTGTATTGTTAGCCCGATATAAAGCGTGATCATGAGATCGAGGTGTTACAGCTTATATAATTTATAAGTGTATAAACATCGTATTTGTATATTTCCGGTCAATTCTTGTAGATGTTTGTCAGGTTATGATTATCTACTTTCATATATATTTTATTATTTTTGTGATATATTTTTGAATTTGCCAACAGTCAAGTCTGAGACGTGAAAGAGAGAGAACGGTCCAATCAAGCTACGGTTATACTAAATTATACTTTTACTCTGAGCCCCTTTATAAATGAAAGTAATTATTGCCGCAAGTGACAATCGAATCCACACTTAATTTCTCTAATTGAACTAAACCAGACAACGTTATAAAAAAGACAAAAAGCAATATTATAATATACATAATAGTTATTCATAGAAGACGTGAAATAATCACGAGCGCACAATATACAACACGCGCGCGAGCTGCAGTCACGAGTTGGGAACATTTACTGAATATTGAAATGTGTTTAGTTTTTTTTTTATTATTTGTTTCCTTTCACGCTGTATCTCGCGTTTAGCGGGCTAGGAAAAGGGTAGGTAGGGTATAGTGTTAAGACGTTCCGTTGCTCAGAAGCGGTGAATTTTTTGATATTGCGGAATTCAACACCGCGCTTTGCCTTGTTACCAGAGCGAAGAATTGATAACACAAATATTTCATTCCCTCGAACCCACGACCTGTCGTTTACGCTCTCATGTTTGTATGTCTACACTACGAGAGGCCTCAGGCCTCATAAATATATATAATTTTCTTTTAGCTTCACGCTGTATCCCGCACGAGGCAGCGTAGGCAGAGGGAACCCGGGAACCTAGTGTTAAAACACTCCGTTCCACTTTCCGCCAAATTTTAGGCATTGCGTGTTAAGTGGCGGAACTCAACGCCGCACTTTGCCTTATTACCAGAGCGAAGAAATTATACATTAAATATTTAAATTGAAAATATTAAGTATTTCATTTCCTCGACTGGGGATCGAACCCAGTACCTGTCGGTTACAGTCACACGTTTGTGCCGCTGTGCCACGACAGGCCTCAATAAATATAATATTAATTAATATTAATTATTGGAGGAAGTCTTGTCGCTCGGCCACAAGCGTGCGGCTGTAAACGCGACGGTTGCGTTAACTTTTTAAATTTATACTTATAATAAATCTGTAATGATCAGTGTCTGTACATGAAAAATATATCAAAAAATATCTTTTAAGGAGAGTTTTTTAATGTATATCTGTGTGTCTATGCGTTTGTACGCGTTAATCTCAGAAACGGCTGACAAGATTTATATACAGTTTTCACTATTATATTTTGGCCGTCACGTTTCATGTAGTCTTTGTTTCATTTAAATAGGTTAAAAAATAAAAAAAAAATAATATTTAGTTCGACAAAATTGCTATGAAATGATAATTTGTTTAGCTAAAATTTTAGGTTTTAATGTACCTATAGATATTGTATTTAAAGTGATAATGTTATTAGTACAAAAAAATGATTGAGATTATAAAATAAATAAGAGTGATTCAAGCGGGCGAAGCCGCCGGCGGGTCGCTGGTATTTAATATTTTCATTTTCTACGGTAACGCGCAAAAAACGACGCGTGCCGCCACTCAACACTTAATACCTCGAGAATTTGGAAAGTGGTGAACAAAAGGGTCTTAAAATAAGGTACCTAGTTACCCTCTGTCTAACTTGAAACTGAAATATATAATTATACATAATATTATACATTTTCTATTATAATTTAAAAATAAATCTGTATAATATACATATTTTATTCAACAGAATAAAGTAAAATAAACCAAATGTAATTTCATCTCGTCTCTTAAATTAAAATGTCGCACCCCAATGACATACCACTGTGCTACGCCTCTATTCAAGAACTTACTTTACTCCCTTATCGTATAGAAATAGAATGTACTATACTATATGCGTTTACAAACTTTGGATCTTTTATTTGTATGGATAATAATTTATATATTTCTTCTATTGTTTTGTTTTTAGTATCACGCACTTGGCAGGATAGGCGGAGGGAACTCTGGAAGCTAGTGTCAAGTCACTCCGTTCCTATTAGGACACTTTCGATCTCCAATTTTTGATGAAACTGAGTGGTGTAACTTATAACGCGCTTTGTTTTGTTACTGGAGAAATGAAATGAAAATATTAAATATTTCGTTTCTTCTTATGGATAGGTCTAGAACCCACAACCTATAGCGTTTACGATCGCACGCACGCTTGTGTCTCTGAGTCACGACGGGCCTCATGATAATTTGAGCTTAAATAAATATTGAGTGTCCTGTTCTCACAGATAAGAATGTCCTAACTAGTGAGGTACTCCTCCTACTTTATGCGACTTAAATAAATACATTAAGATTTTTTTTTCAGCTTCACGCCGTATCCCCACAAGGCAGGGTAGGCAGAGAAAACTTGGGAACTTAGTGGTAAGACACTCCGTTCTGTTTCTCAACTTTCCGCCAAATTGGAGGCGTTGTGTTTTAAGTTGCGTAACTCAATGCCAAGCTTTGCCTTGTTACGTGAGCGAAGAAATGATAACATTAAATATTTGATAGTGTATTTGTTTTTCGCGAATGTTACACATTTTAAATGAAAGCATTTTAAACGGATTCATCGCGTATATTGCATATTTGGAAACCCCCACGTTTCGAACACCTTACTTTCACTTACTTTACTTCAAAATCAAATATTTAGTCTAAAAATATTAAATATTTCATTTCCTCGATCGGGAATCGAACCCACGACCTGTCAAGTTCACTATCACACGCCTTTGCACCACGATAGGCCTCAGTAAAAAATATATATCTATATACAAGGTGAAGTTAAAATAAAAACAAAATTTCACGTTAGCTAATCAGGTATTAGGTAAAAATTAAAAAAAAAATACAATGTAAACTCAAGCGCTTTTGTTCGATCACAAAGGACAGGCAAGTACTATTGTTGTAAAGCGTAATAATATTTATTTATGATACATTTACGACTTTAATGTTCTTTCACTGTTCAGACTTGTCGATATTTTTTGTGTGTGCTGTGTTTTGTTTCATTTTTTTTATTTCACCCTTCATATAGCAAATTAGGCAGAGGGAACCTAATGTTAAGTAAGGTACTAGGTTCCCGAGATATTGCTTGTTGAGTTGCCGAATTCAATTCCGCGCTTTTTCTTGTCACTAGTGCGAGCAAATGAAAATAACTAATTTGAGTATATTAACCAACAAAACCAAGCATTGAACGTATAGCTTAGTTGTTCAGAGTGCTTGGACGGTTCCCAAGAGGCGTGGGTTTGAATCCCGCTATGTAAATTTTTTTTATACGTTTTTAATATTGGCATTTTCCTTTCCGAAGTGTGGAATAAAATAGTAAAAATAGACAATTTGATATTTTTACACTTTTATAAATAATATTTGTTTCTATATTAAGGATTCTATGTTTTTATTCTCACGTATCTATCGCAATAGTTAGAGAATAGGAGCGGAAGGGTGCGAGAAGAATGCCCTTTATTAAAATTCAAATTCAAATTGAGTGTGGCGGACCCTTTCCCTACATATTTTGTTTAAATAGACAGAATAAATACTTAAAGTATAAATATTGCCGCGTGTGAAGCTTGAACAAAATAGTTTCGCCATTTTAAAATATTGAAATCGACAAAATTGCTACAAAATTTTTATTCTTTCAGCTGAAATTTTAGTTTTTAATTGTCTTAAATGTGATAATGTCATTAGAACAAAAAAGCACTTGAAATTAAAAAATAAAATAGTGAAAATCAAGCGAGTGAAGATGCGTGCGAGTGCGAGTTCAAATCCAAAGATAAATAGTTACTCCACTCAACAAGCAATCAAATTCAGTGGACAGTAGGTAACGAAGCGTCTTAATGGGAACGTAGTCTATTGACACTAGGTTACCAAGTTCCCTTTGTCTACATATACAAATATAATTTGGTAATTGATTTTTAGTTCAACAATAATTTTTGTCCTGGTTCCAAAACAATTTGTCGTTATTTATTGATGCGCGCAAAATTGTGATGCATTTTTAATTTTTTTGTCCAGTTATAAGAGTATATAGTTTATTTATTTTTAAATTGTTATTCCACACTAGAGATAGAAACCGTATTTAAATTGCTAGATTAGTCTAGCGGGAATCGAACCTAATATTTTCCTTTTTTATGGTTGCTTAATCTTTATAAAAAGTTGAAAGTAAAAACATTGTTCAATAAACTTTAAGTATTATAATATGGATAAATCTTTAAAAAATCTTGAATCTTATCAGATTTTGTTTAGTTAAAGCTTAAGAAACTGGTTCAAATCAATCAAGGCACATTTCTACATCGCGTTAATGGTTTCCCTTGGGGCTCAAAGAGAACAGAACGCTACGGCCTCTATTGACTACTTACTTTTTCGCTTTTTTAATAGTTAATAACAAATTCATTACCTTAACTTGAGGCCTGTCATGGCACAGTGGCACAAGCGTGTAAGATGCGATAGGTTGTCGATTCGATCCCCGCTGGAGTAAATGAAAAAAATGATATTTTCAAATTAAATATTTAATAATAATAATAATAATAATAATAATTACATTTATTTCCAAAAAAGTTTTTACAATTGTATCACTTAATTCTAGTTTCAAAGCAATTTTCAACAACTATGTTTGGATGCCTCTGCTGCCGCACTAAGAAATCTTGTGTTACGGCATGCAGCGTCAATCCCCCAGTTAATGGCATTATAAAAAGCTTTTCACAGTAACCCGTAGTACAATTAAAGGAATGATACTATTATGCTATTCTACATTACTAATATTAACTTATACTAATCTAAAAGAAACTGAAATAAGATTTTTTTTACTTTTTGTCTCTAGTTTAAATTTTAAATTTAATAAATGTGTTTGTGTTTATGCGTGTACTCGTGTATTTATGTTTGAGTGTGTGCTTGTGTACTTGTGTATGTGTGTTTGTGTGTATTTTTGTGCATATGTTTTTCTATACTCGTGTGTAAATCTGTGTGGTGCAATTTTTAGTGGGTAATACAATGTTTATAATAAGGTATATTAATACAATACTTGCATAACCACTTTAGTTGGTTCTAAGTGCATATGAGATTTTCCGTATTTTCATAAGATAAGCTCAGAAAATGGTTAAAAATTTTTAATTTACATATTTTACTATTTGTAGATATAATTTTTAGATCTTTATTAATTTTGTTATATACCAATGGTCCCAAGTAGCAATAAAATTTACGAATAAACGCTGTTCGAAATTTGGCTCTGGAGCATATTGCACGATTTCTGCGTCTATTTAATATTTTAGGTATATAATTTAGCTCGGAATGCTGTTTAAGAATTAAACGTAATAAGAATAATTGCCGTACAGTAAGGACCTCACAATATTTATATATTTCACTTGTTGGATAAAGCAGGGGCTTAAATGCACTGACTTTAAGAACTGCTCGCTGGGCTATCTCTAGACACTTAAGAGTAGTTTTTGATGCTC
>DWMZ01002162.1:0-14604 GCA_018249855.1 Eueides tales michaeli | reverse complement strand
TTTCCAGAAATGCCTCGGGTAATAAAAAAGTCTAACAGATCCGGTACCTTGTTCTCATCAGTAGGCCAATATGTCGGTTGGGAACCAGAGGCGATGGACAGACCCGTCATGTCAATGCACTGTTTGACCGCAAAGTTAAAATAATTATTTTTATCGTAGGCATGCACATCAGTCAAGAAGAACTGCTACAACCCAGTGTGGAACGAGCAAATTGTCTTTAACGAGATGTTCCCGCCGCTTTGCCAACGCATCAAGATCCAGCTCCGTAACAACGTAACAATGCACCCCAATATAATTGGGACGCATTTTATCGATCTCAAATCTATATCTCATGATGGAGAGAAAGGTACCAATTTCATTATGTATAGCTTAAAATTGTAGAAATATTGTTCTTCTTCTTCAACATTGTACTTGGTTTATAGGGTCTTAAAATTTATTTTGTGGTTTGTCAATAGCGTAGTGAGACAGGTACGGATTGGATTGAAAGCGATTCCTAGTCGAGGAAAAGAATTGTTTATATTCTCTGTTATATCAACTTCAAAGTGTGGTGTTAAGAACTTCCACTCAGTTATTCCAAATACAGCAACATAGTGTCTTAAGCCTATGTATTTTTTATTTTCTATGATAGCAATGTAGACAGAAGAATAAATCGAAAAATCCTATGAGAATTACAGTTATATTTTTTTTCAGCCGGATTTCTACCTACTTTTGGGCCAGCTTATGTGTACCTGTACGGGTCCACTCGTGACTTCAGCCTATTGGATCATCAGGCTGATCTTAATATGGGAGTGGGGGAAGGAGTAGCTTATAGAGCACGGTATAAACAAAAATATAAAAAAAAGTTATTTCCAATTAATTCTAGTGTATGGTCTAAATTTTAACCAAACGTTCATTTTGCAGAGTTCTCATATCTATTCGGACTGAAATCTTGGACACCATTGAATATCCTACTTCGGAAGTTGAAGTAGAACCAATTGTTCCAGTTATTGATAATTCCTTTGAAAAGAACGAAGAATTCTTCTTGTTTGCCACCATATTTGATGTTAATTTGATTGATAGAAGAATTACTGACAAAACAATGCAGTTTGAGCTCAGCATTGGGAACGCTGGCAACTCGATAGATGGTAACAATGAGTCTCTAAAGAGACCCCTGGACTTGGGTACAGCCGGCCATGGTATTACTATATTTTTTTTGGCTTCACGCTGTATTCTGTCACGTTGCAGGGCGGTCAAATTTAAGTTGGAAACTTAGTGTTAAGACATCATGAAATTATTTCTATTCCCTATTTCCTACTGAATGGTTGAGACTTTTCGTGTTCAGTTGTGTGGAGTAGAATATTAAATTTGTAAAATAATTATGTATTTTGGTTTTTAATATAAATGCTATACTATTTTATTAAAGTTGCTAAATCAAAAGATATCTATATTTCATTATTATTAACATGATATTATGTACATACATTTTTAGAAGACATTGTTGCTTCAGGATACTGGCAAAGCCTAACATTCCCGATTAAAGCAGTGGCGTGTAACAGAGCACAACAATATTATTACCTGCCTTACTGGGACACCAAACAGTGCATGCATATCCGCAGTATTTGGCCAGATCATCGCCGCCGCTTGTACAATTCTAATTTAATAGCAGCCATTGTGGATCAATTTGTAAGTAATAACTATAATTTTAAGAAAATTTATGCTTATTCTTATTTGAAGTTAAATTAACTTAAGTTTCATGCCATATGCCTAGCGGACGGTCTCGGTACACCCTTTTCATTTTTTTTTCAGTTTTTTTGGTTTACACTGCAATCTACACGGCAGGGTTAGGAAGAGGTAATTTGGGAACCTAGTGTTGATATATATATAATATCCACTTCCATATCATATTTTCAGGAGGAAGGTCTACTAGATGTGCAAAATGCACTTGAAATAGATGGAGGCCCGGACGGTACCTGTGTCGCCGGTCTAAAATCTGTGCTAGAAGCAGTCAGCGCTTCCTGTGCTAAGTATGTGAAGCACATGGCTAACGCACCGCCTATTGGGAATACTAAATTAGACCGAGAAAGACAGAAACTTTGCAATTACGAAATAGTAAGTTCTATTTTATCTTCACACCTTTTCTACGAATAATATGGGGCAGTCAAAGTCAAAATTAAAACAATTCTCAATTTTTTTTTATTTCCTTTCAGAATCAACTAAGCATTCAAACAAGAACTTTAAAAGCGCTAGTCACCAAACATTCGTTGAAGGATCGCCTAAAAACTGCTTTCACCTATCTCTCCAGACTTAAGCATATCTGTGAAGATGTAAATATATCACGCATTTTTCTAATTTTATATTTCTAGGAAAAATATTTAAATCAAATATTAATACAAGACTGTCATTTGAGTCTGAACTTAAATAATTTTAATATTTCAGCCGCAACCTGCCATGCCTGACATATTTCTATGGATGGTGAGCAATGGCAAGCGCTTGGCATACTGCAGGTTTCCTGCCAGAGATCTCATTTTCTCCGAATGCCCAGAAGAGGCAGGTAGATTGTGCGGAAAAATGCAGAGTATAATTTTAAAGGTAAAATAATTGGTTAAAACAAGTGGTTTTTTTCTCTATGTTATTTATAAAGAAAATAAATAACAATAAAAATACCTTTTGCTAAAAAAATTACAAAATACTCGTAGAGTAGTAACTTTACAGTCAAGTTTAAATTTTATTACAAAATTTTTAAGTGAACTCTAAGTTATCTTAAATATTAAAGTATTATACTTAATAAACCATTAAAAAACCGCATAAAAGCTTCACAGGGTTATTTAGTATTTATGTAAATAGCGCTTATTACTTCCTCTAGTGGCCCGGTAAAAAAGCCACCTCACCCAATGGTTGGCCTATACCAGCTAAAGCAAGTATTTACTTGTGGTTTGGAGTAGTACAAGATAAGAGACATTTTATCAAAGGCCTACCACCAGGCTATGAGGTGACTCAAGAAATAAGATACGCTGAGAAATTAAGAATAAATCCACCTATCACTATATTTTATGGAGAAAAACATGTAAGTAATATGTTTTGTTTAAAAAAATTGATATATTTTTGTTTAGTCAGTCTAGTCTCACGAAGTCCTTGAAAAAATATAACTAATTCTTTATTTTTACAGTCATTTCAAATGCGAGCCTACGTGTATCAAGCTAGATCTTTGATAGGATCAGATTCATCGGGACTCTCCGATCCATTTGCGAGAGTAATCATCGGAGATTGCATAGTCTCAACCCAAGTTATTGACGAAACATTAAGCCCTACGTGGGATGAAATGCTTCTCTTTAGAGATGTTTTACTATATAGTTCTATCGAATGGATCAAGGCTAATCCACCAACAATAGTTATTGAAATATTTGATCGAGATAAAGTTGGAAAAGCTGAGTTCATAGGGCGTACTTTGGCAAGGCCTCATATTAAAACTTTTGAAGACATCTATGCTACTGATAAACTACCGCAACCCCCACCATTAGAGTGGTATGAAATTACAAGAGGTGGTGAAAGGGCTGGGGAACTTTTAGCAACATTTGAACTACTTGAAATACCGAGGCAGGATCCCTCGGCTTTACCAGAACTTCCTCCCATCAAAGAGAGAAATTTTCTTCCTGATGGGCCTAATAGAGGGCCTGTTTATCCTGTCCCAGTAGGAATACGCCCAACTCTCTCGAAATACAGAGTAGAAGTTTTATTTTGGGGATTACGAGATTTGAAACGAGTTCATCTTCTCAGTGTTGATAAGCCCAGAGTCGATATCGAATGCTCCGGCCATATAATTTATTCATCGGTGATCCAAAATGCAAGACGAAATCCTAATTTTGCTAATCCAGTAAAATTTGTGGACGTAGAGCTCCCTGATCAAGACCTGTATCGCCCACCTTTGACTATTCGTGTTGTTGACTGCAGAAGCTTTGGCAGGATCACTTTAGTGGGCACGCATACAATAAATTCAATCCACAAATATATTTACACACCAAAAAGCAAGCGTGAAAGAGATATAGAAGACAGAAAAAAATCGATGATTCAACTCGATAACGTTGATTTACGTGCTAATTGCATTATTCAGGACGATGTGTATACCATTGAGAATGAAAAAGAGAGCTGCCCTCTATTGATTCGTGAGGGACGTTGCACTATGACTTACGGCACTCGCCGGCCTGGCATTGCTAAGCAAATGATCAAGAACGACATGAGGCGTAAAATCAGCACCGACTCATCTGTTGATCACGATGAGAAGAGTAAGGATTGGTGGACTAAATACTTCGCGTCTATCGAGGCAATGATTGAAGATGAAAAACAAAATAAGAGAAATCGCCAAAGCAGTATCCAGTCGGGATATCCACAGCCATCTACATCCTCAGGAGTGGTTATTGAAGAAATTCCACGGGATGAAGTTCATTCTCCTCGATATGAACGTGATCGTAATAAGCGCCGAGCAACGCCCTCGCCAAAACCCATTATTAGCCCAGTAACATCAAAGAAGAATCAAATACCAAAATCATCTCTAACAAAGGTACACCTACGCTGCATTTTTAATTATTACCTTATATAATTAATTTCAAATAACTACATAATTATAAGAAATTATTAGACATTAAATTGTTAGAAATTAAATTACTAGAAATTATTAGAAAACGTGCTAGCCTCCATATTTTCCCATTCACGGATTTACCAATTTTGAAACTATGGGTTTATTTGTACAATGGTCCACAGCTTAATGTTACAATTTCAAAGTTACACAGAAATTGATGAAGAAATCGACTTTGAGCATATTCTTAGTAAACTAGAATAAATTAAACAATTACTACTCTCACTCTCTGGTGAGACACATGTGATTATACGATTGTATATATAAGTATATACAGTTGGCTTAGTAGCCAGCTCAGTACTCCATAGATCTGTGATCCTATGGAGCACTGCGCTGGCTACTAAGTCTTCCAAGCACATAGATTTCGAATATTGTAGTACAATAATACTTTTATTATAATATTATAGATATATCCACACGAACTTGAAGCTGTGCCTGAATATGAAGAATTTAAGGAGTGGCTACACTCTTTTGAGCTATACCGCGGGAAGAAAACTGGTGAAGATGACGACAACCGAATAGTCGGAGCTTTTAAGGTGAGTTCTAAGCGTCTAAGTGCGTATTTGATAATTATTTTTAGTCTTCAACCGTTGTTATTTTTAATATAGTTCTGATATCTTTGTAACAATTAATATTCTTACTTAAAATTTCTACTTATATTCTAGGGCTGCATTAAAGTATATAAATGGCCTATCCCAAAAGGAATCAGCGATCATACGCTCATGGGATTCGATCCGAATCATGGTTTTTTCCAAGGTGTCCCTAATAATGATCCAATACACGTTCTCATCCGCGTTTATGTCATCAAGGCAACTGATCTACATCCTATGGATTTAAATGGCAAAGCTGACCCATACATTGTTTTACACCTCGGAAACAAGCGTATAAGCGACAAGGAGAATTACGTATCCAAACAACTCAACCCTGTGTTTGGTAAATGTTTTGAAATTGAAGCCACGTTTCCGCAGGACTCCTTACTTACTATTCAAATATACGATTGGGACCTTCTTGGAGCTGATGATCTAATTGGAGAAACTAAGATTGATCTAGAGAACCGATTCTACAGCCGCCACCGTGCTACCTGTGGGTTGCCTAAGAAATATGAAGAGTAAGTGTATATAATTCAGTTATTTTTTAATATTTTAATAGTTATGCTTAATTTGATTACAATATTTAAAACATCTTAACAAATATTTTACAGGGAAGGTTATAACAGATGGAGGGATTCCATGAAACCAACACAGATTCTTGCAAAATTATGCAAAGACGGAAAACTTGACCCGCCAGTATATGAATTTGGCCGCGTCAGAGTAGGCAGAACGGTCTTCAATATGCCAATGGATGACCCTGAAATTTTTTGTAATACGGATACTATTGAGGAGCAAATGGCTTTGGTTGTGCTTCATCGTTGGCAGGAAGTCCCACGCGTGGGCACTCATCTCGTAACAGAGCATATAGAGACTCGACCACTATATAATCCTAATAAACCTGGTATACTTTATATTATATGTTACATTATTTTAATTTACTTTTTTTAGCCTCGCGCTGTATCCTGCACACGGTATGCAGAGGGAACATGAAACCTAGTGTTTAGACACTCCGTCGCGTTCCCCACTTACCACTGTAAATAACTGTCTCATTTATTACTACCTATATAGACATACTAAATATTGTTTCCTTTCATTTCGTTTCCTTTCATTTTGTTTCCTTTTATATCGTTCAGGCATTGAACAAGGCCGGTTGGAAATGTGGGTTGAGCTTTTCCCAATGGATATGCCCCGACCCGGTCCACCAATTGACATATCCCCCCGCAAACCCAATTCTTATGAGATGCGAGTTATTATATGGAACACCGACGATGTTGTACTCGAAGACGATGCTTTCTTCAGTGGAGAAAAGATGTCTGATATTTATGTTAAAGGGTAAATATTTTTTTATTTAATATACATTATATTATAAATTATTTAAATATTGAAGTAAATGTTTTGTATTTAATAATTAAATTATAATTTTGTATAGATGGCTCCGCGGTCCAGATGATTGTCAAAGTACTGACATACATTATCGTTCTTTGACTGGAGAAGGCAATTTTAATTGGCGTTTCATTTATCCATTTGAGTACCTCGATGCTGAGGAACGAATTGTGATTTCTAAGAAAGAGACTCTCTTCTCCTGGGACGAAACACAATGCAAGATACCAGCACGTCTGGAGTTACAAGTGTGGGATGCAGATCATTTTTCGTCTGATGACTTCCTAGGTGAGATAATAATATACATTTACTATTTCACTTAAATTTACATCGTATTTAACAGTTTTTTGAATAATCAACCCATTTATTTCAATTACACCAGAAAAAAATGTAAAATAACTTAAAATGTTTCAGGTGCTGTCACACTAGACTTAAATAGGTTCCCACGTGGAGCCAAATCTTCAAATTTGTGTACACTAGAAATGCTACGCAATGATGGTACTGTACCAATGATAAACATATTCCGACAAAAACGTGTCAAGGGCTGGTGGCCTTTCTTCATAAAGCGTGATACTGAGGAAATGGAGCTCACTGGTAAAGTCGAAGCCGAAATTCATCTGCTAACACGTGAAGATGCTGAAAAAGCGCCTGCTGGACTAGGACGTAATGAACCCGATCCTTTGGAAAAACCCAAGTAAGTTTCGTCATATATTAAATAAAAAATACAGCCTTGGTTGTTTAAAACCACTTTTGATACATTTTTGATCCACTTAAAGTTTCAGTGAGAAAATATAAAGTTGAGTGTTAACCTAATGTTCATTTGGCCTCATTAGCAGAGCAAATAAACGAACTGGAGTGAGAATAGAACCCACAACCTATTGCATTTACAGTCGCACGATTGTGCCCCTACACCACGACTGGCCTCTATTAATCATACTAATTATTTATTTCCAGTCGTCCAGACTCATCATTTATGTGGTTCTTGAACCCTCTGAAGTCGATACGCTACATACTGTGGCACAATTACAAGTGGAACATTGTCAAGTACGCCGCCATCATGTTCATCATTTTATTCATCTTAATCTTTGTCTTCGCAATTCCCGGATACGCTATCAAGCGATTCTTGGGAGCTTAAATTTTGAGCTTACAGATTTTAATTGTAAAATATATTTCTTGGATTCTTATAAGATTTAATAATACCTTATTTGTCTTTATTAAATCCCCGGACATACAGAAAATAATAAGGACATGGACTATTAATTGATAGACTACATGGACTATACAAGTTATGTCAGTACGTATGCTTGTAATCCAAATAAATTTCTATAGAATTTTGGTTATAAGTATACCCTACCGATTCTCCTACGGATATGACATTCAATCTAACAAAGACTAAAATTTGTGATTTGATGAATTTTAAATAAACTGGATTTTACATTTCCTGGATATAAATGAAAAAAAGACTTACTTTTGAGATAAAGGTGAATTGAACTTAAAAAAATATTTTGGTTCACGAATTCTCCAATCTGGGAAGCAAGTCCTAAAGCTCTGAAATCGACGGAAAATTTTAAAATTTTCCATTCATTTAGGAGGCGTTTTGTTGAGATCAAAGCTTGAGTGTATATTGTAGATTATAAAAAAAAATTTAAAAAAGAAAAATAAAAATATTTATAGAACTATCTATCACGAATATTTAATTGAGAACTTTCTTGAACATATCCCATTTCAATTCTTAGTAATTGTTTAAAAAAGTATTTACTTTTATATATCAAAGATTTTAGTTGAACCTCTTTATTGGTGTAGATCATTAAACATACATAAATATATTTATTGAACTTATCATAGATATAAGCGTGTATAATGGAGTATGTACTTGGACACAAAGTCCACCAGTATTTAAGGAAATAAAGTTATTATTTATTCTGAAATAGAAAATCATTTCAGCAAAATTATTAAGATAAAAATATGAAATGTGCTGTAGACTGTAAGAATTATAAATATATATTTATTGGACTTCTAAAGGTTGTAAGCCTGTTTATTTTTTTTTTTTTTTATTTTAATTATCAAGGGACTTAGGTGTATACAAGTCCCTGTATTGTAACCCTAGATTATAAGAAAACATATATATATATATATATATATATATATATATATATATATATATATATATATATATATATATATATATATATATATATATATATATATATATATATATTTAATTAAATATTTATTTGAATACTCAATTCAACATATCTTTAGAATGTTACTCTTCCTCTAAACTACTTTTGGAACTTTCTGAGTTTATATTTTGAACTTTTTACAATATTATTTTGAACTTTGTACTGTAGTTCATAAAAAATATATAATATATTATATTAACTTTGCACTAGTCATAAGTATATTTAAAGGACACTTTTCCTGGATACGAAATCCAATATATCTTGGAATTATTTACTTCCTGTATTTTTAGTCTATGATACTTAGTTTAAATATTAAAATTTAATTTTTGAATCTGTACTGTAGTTTTGAGAATATAAAATTATTATACATAGATACATATATCAAAATATTTAATATTTTCTAATTATAAGTATATATATATATTGAACTATTGGATACTAAATCCGACATTTCTTCAGACTGTTACGTTATCACTATTTACTCCTGTTAGTAAAGATTTAATTTTTGACTCTATATTGTAGATAATAAGTAAATATATACTGTAATCTTACTAGCTATAAGCATTTCATTAGTAGACTTTTTTGGTTGAGAAATACATAATATTATGTTTTTATTATATTTTGTGATTTATTTATGATATGTTATAGTTATTTACTTTTAAATTTAAAGTAGCTTAAATTATATATATTGCTTATATTGGAAAGGTTTTAAAATTTTATTTTGATCTCTGTATTTTAGATCGTAAGGGAAAATTTATGTGTACTAGTTGTAAGTGTAGTTTATCTTTTTATCTTAGTGAATGTTATTTATTATTTAATTTCAATTTATTATCTTTACATATTTTATTTTACATTTTCAAAAAAATTTAAATTGTAAATTCTAAAAAAAATATATATATAATATTGTAAAAAAAAAATATTGGAAACTTTTTGGAATTAAAGTTAATATGAATTCATATTTGATATCCTCGGAAATCAAGGTTGGACTTAAAAAATATATATATAATATTTTTTTTATCATACCGTTAAACCTTTTCAGAAACGTTACACCCAAACATGAGTATTTTAGAGATATCGTTATTGTTTCGTTCTGAACAACCTAATTTTCTTTTTACTTCTAACTATTAAGATCGCGTGTAGAAGCCAGCAATCGGCGTTATATTAGTCATAAGAATTATTCAACATATTTACAGAAATTCAATAATGGAAATTGAAATATTTAATCACATTTCTCTAAGCATTTAATCTGCATGCTACAATTATAATTGTCTGAACTCTCAATGTAGTAGAAGTAGGCGGGTTATAATCAATAAAGATATTCGCCCAATCGATGTTTTATTTTTACAACCTTTTATGGTAAGTTACAGATTTAGTAAGTCAGCTTCATGTATGTCGAACATGCCAGAGTAGGCAGAGGGAACTTGGGAACCTTAGGTCACTCCGTTTTGTTTCGCATTTTCCGCCGAATTTGAGACGGTTTTACTTTGTTACCAAAGCAAAGAAATGAGAGTAACAAAAATTTCAATTAAAAATATTTAAAATTTCATTTCCTCGAGTGGGGATCGAACCTGCGCCACGGCACGGAATTTCCGTAACCACTTCACCGCCTTGCGAAGGTATTCGCAAGGCGGTGAAGTGGTTACGGAAATTATAATGGGAAGTATCTTAACATTAGGTTCCCAGGTTCCCTGTACCTACTCTGCTCTGTACAGGATACAACTTGCAGTTAAATAAAATTATTCAGAGAAAATAAAGTGATATACCGATAATATCTAAGGTCTATCGCGTCTTTGAGAACGATTTATTTTTTTTTGTCGTCTTTAAACTAAAATTAAATTATTTAAAAAAAAAACAACCACAGTAAGTATATTAACATTTTAATTTAGCATAAAAAACAATAACTTCAGTGAACAACTATAAATTTAAAAAAAAACAGAAACGTTAAACTGTATATGTAAATTGACTTTACTATAGCAATCAGCCACAGCGGCACTTCCGTTTCCGCCGCCTTCGCCTACGAGAGGATCTGCGTACGCGTCGCCTCCGCTTTCCACACCGGCTCCTCCTCCGCCTCCTCCCGCACATCTCTCTTGCAACCCAGCTCAGAAATTTAGAACCTTTCCTCTCTAAAAATCCCAAAGCTGTACCGTTGTCCAAGATGGAGGTTACAGTATTACTTATTTCTTCAGCAGGCTTTCCACTTTCTACTTGTAAATGCTGAACTATATCGGTTGCGGTTGCTCCGCGTCTATTGTTCTGTAAATAGGTTATAATGAGCCTCCCAGTGTCCACGACGGGCTCAGGTTCAGCCATTTTACTCAAAATTTTAGTTTCTACTAGAATTTTGAATAGGATCGTTCATAATGTAAAAATTTTATGTTGAACTGTTCGCGTCAATGTTGTGAAAATGAGTTTGTTTTTTTGTTGAGTGACGTTTACATTTTATTGGCCATCATTTATATTATTTTTATTCAAAGAACATTATTTTGCCTTCCTTTTTTAAATTTAGCATAAATATTACTAATTCGTTCTAAACAGATTATATACATATTTGCATTTCCCACGAAGTTGATAATTCCTTTAGCTATATTAGAAATATATCTATTTAAAATAAATATGAGGCATTATGTGCTGAGCGCAACTCAACGCCGCGTTTTGCCTCATTACCACAGCGAAGAAAGGAAAATATTAAATATTTAACATTTCCTCGAGTTTACAGTCGCACGTTTATACCCCTGCGCCTCAGGCCTCAGGCCTCAACATTAGTTTTTCGTATGTAATTCAAATTATTTAAACTTCAAAATAAATAGATACTTCTTAGTTGACAGATATATACTGACATATAGTACTTTCAAATTCAAATTATTTATTATTCATATATACCTTTTACGCAGAAACAAAATTTGCACGCACATTTTCTACTGACGATCTATTAACATAAAACTACAGTTCAGAAGACATTTCTGATGAGTGGAGCCGGCAAGAAACTCAACCAGATACTCGTTTTGAGTCCCGACTCACCCCGGAGTGGGTGTTAAGTGTGACCTACCAGCCTGTTAGTGGTGCCGTGTCTCCTGAATGAAAGGAATGTCCTGAATCCAACATTTCCATTAAAATCACGTTAAAAGTTTATCACGGTAATCATTAATTAATAACAATGGCCACCACAAATATATCCTCCTCACACACCTTTCCAACAGATTTCTTTGTGTATGTAATATTTACACTAGTGCGGATTTACAAGTATAAACATTACCATACACCAAAAATTCTTAGAATATAAAAAAAAATAAAACTTTTAATATTAAACAGTCTCTAAAATTACTTGCCAGCCGATATAAAACTATATAAAAATTTATGATCCCTAGTAGTAAACTAAAGAAATAACTAATAATTGTGATATACTCGTATATTTGCAGCTGCCGAGATTACTGCGCTCAACCAAACAAACTGAACCGTTTCATACATTTAGTATAGATTTACTTGAAAAATATGATAATAAAGAATATTCAACACAATACATTGATCAGATATTTTATTAACTCTAAAATAATATTTACATAAAAAAAAAACATAATATAATTAAATAGAAACATTTAATATTAATACAATATGATATTGTGAAGAACTGAATAGACTAACAAAGTAATTTCACAACGTCTTCTATCGGACTAGGCCACTTTTAATATGGAAAGTGTTCACAGGTTCGAGATTGAGGCAAGAGTTTTTGAATTGGAGAGACAAACAAAATTGAATTGCTTTTTTTAGGTTACCGTCTAATTAATTAAAAGAAGAAATCATTTTTTAAAAAATAATTCAATTTTCTTAGAAAATGCAATTTTATTAGAAAATTCAATTTTCTTAGAAAATTCAATTTTCTTAGAAAATTCAATATTCTGAGTTTATTTTTAATAGTAAAACCAATTTTCTTAGAAATTTCAATTATCTTAGTACTTGGCAACGTTATTAGTAAATTTTAAGTCAATTTTGTAGTTCAATTTCGTCGTTTATATTTATCAAATTTATACTAAATCGCCAGTAGTCCGATAGCGTCAGATACTTTAGGTATTTCTTTAAGAAAAAAAAAGTGATATCCCCAACCTAATATATTCATGTTCAAAATTAATAACACTATACATGTAAATAAATGTGTCGGTCAGTCTGTTACACTTTAACTTTCGGGCCAACTTGAGCTTAGTTTTGCTTATTTTTGCCATTATTTTATTGTAATAAAAGCATGCATTTATGTATGCTTTTAATGGATTTTATTTTAAAGCTTTGTAAAAGTAAAAAGAGCTAATATAAAGATAACCCTAGTTCATTCGGTAGAATTTAAAAAAAATAATTAAATCAGACAAGTAAAATGTTACCGTCCTTGTTCAATATAAATAGATAAACAAATTTAAACAAAATTTAATTTTGTTTTTAGTTCGTTAAAAATAAAAACAAAATTAAATTTTGTTTTTATTTTTAAAATAGATGAACAAAAAAAAACATTAAAAGTATCCTAGTGATTAAAGAAATAACATGAATCATTCTATGAATCTTCCTAAAAGTATCTTAAGTTGAATTAAGTATCTTTTTTGTTAAAATTAGAAAAAAAATATACAATTATATTAGATTGGGACTATCGTGGAAATTGTTGTATTTCAAGAATTTAATTCCACATACCTTACACATATAACGATTCTAAAACAAATCATTTAAAAAAAATTACTATACTTATGTATAAAAAAAAAATAATAATAAATTTTACAAAACTACAATTACACAAGTAACTAACATTTGTTAAGAGACGATCTATCGTTATTAGCCTAAATTTTGAATATTTGTTGGAAATTCAACCTCTCCCATACATAATGTGTTTAGAATTGAGTAAAAAAAGTTTCGAATTTACAAAATGTTTGATAATTTAAAAGTTAAATAATTATTACTAAAGGATTTTTTCTTTCCATTAAAAAAAAATCACTAAACTATTACTTTACGAGAAAAGATTACAAAAACTGGTAAAGTACTATATATGAATTGTGAAAATTAAAATTGAATTGGTTTTTTTTTACTAAATACTATTTCATAATTTAATATAAAATAAAAACAGCATAAACAAACGTGTTGAATAAATTTTAAATTCTTTTTATATTATTTTAAGATATTTATTCTTTTTTGATAATTTTACTTTAAACGGTATTTTATTATCCATTTTTTTTTTTACTACAACCAATTGAGAATTTAAAAACATTAAAAAACATTCATTATTTTTCTGTTATATGTAGAAATATATTTTTAAAAAATCCGTATCGAATTTGTTCAATTATTAAAAAAAAAAATCCTATCCGTTATGACAAACGGCAGCGTTAAGTACCGCTATTCAAATACCAATGTTCATAAAATTAACAGAGAGTAGAGTACAGAATAAATGAACACTATGTTCTCAGAAAAAAGAATGGTTTGTGTTTAATTTTATCTATAAATTATCATTATAGTTATACGAAGTCTAAAATCACATGGGAAAGGTTAAATTTTGTCATATACTTAAATACACACAAACATTTTCCTGTAATTGTGACTTGAGACGTTCATCGATATATCATAGAAAAGTGGACACAGCGCGAAGGACATAAGTTCGATTCCCCGTTGAAACAAAAGGAGGCTCGAGGCTAACAATAATATTGCGTACATTTCACTAAGAAAACAAAAACCAGCGACAATTAACATTTTATGTACAAATGATAATATGTATATATACATATATATATATATATATATATATATATATATATATATATATATATATATATATATATATATATATATATATATATATATATAAATATATATATAT
>DWMZ01002161.1:0-14604 GCA_018249855.1 Eueides tales michaeli | reverse complement strand
ACGTTATTTTTAAAAAATAAAATTCCCAAATGTTTGCTTTATTACAAGTATAAAAGAAGATTGTCATTCCTAAGCTTTGTCGATATTTTCTATGATTTTTAAATTTCGCATAACTTAATGACCCATCAGATATTATATTCTTATTCTTAAATATAAAAAACTCCATTCTCTTCATCATTATGCAAATAAGAATTAAAGTGCTGAAGGCAGTTAAAATTCAGGAGTTTTCATAAAAAAAACGATTTGTACGCGGGCGAAGCCGCGGGAAGCCGCTAGTATATTAATATATTGATTGAGAATCACGTAACGTTCGTCTTAATACGTAGAGGAAACTAAAACTATTTTTAAACAAATCTGCACGCAACGTCTTGTTTATCATATAGTTAAAGGACTTTGTATTTGACTGTACACGGTTGTTTGTTTAATCCACGATCGATACTAAGACAAAACCCGGCGTTAAGTTGCGCAACTATAATACGCAACCTTGAAACTGACCTGTAAGTGAGGAAAGACTTTGCTATCTACGCACTGAGTGGAATGAAAAGACAAAGCGCAGAGTTGAGTTACAAAAATTAGGCCTATTGTAGTAAACAGAGGGTCTAAACACTTTTCTATCCCTACCCTTCTATGCAGAATACAGTACGTTGCTAAATATATATTGTCTTAGACACACTTTACTATGTCTGACAAAAATAGACGAGAAAAAATCAAGTTTATATTCAAAACTCCATCCATTTTTTCTTTTCAATTACAAACTAAACTAGATTCTGATGAGTTCAATTTCTAAAAAAAAATATATCAATGTCGAATCTAAATCTCCAACACAAGTCCAAAACATTCTTCGTATGTTTTACTTCAGGGCTTCTCAATGTATGTGAAAATATTAAATATTACATTAATGAATATTTATACTATTTATAATACTGAAAAAGAAATCATGGATTGATATTTGTAATTCATTTGTTTCAGAATGGATACCTACGCTCGCAAAGCTTTACCAAAAGCACAAAATTTGTCAATTTTAATATCCTACACATCCCGTTGACGTACAATCCTAAAATTGGCAATTCCGACTTGTTTTTAATAACTTTTAAAGAAAGAGTAACTACGAATGGCGAAAATGAATTCCAAAAAAACATTGTAATATATGTAAAAACAATTCCGAAAAGCTTAATTTAAGAAACTATTTTGAACAATATGTAGTTCTAATGCAATGTAATCATAATTTTCGTAAACATCTAAGAAAAATATAATATGTCAATAACATTAATAGCATCTTCAATTCAATATAGTAAGAATAAGAAATGGATAGAAACTTATAGTTTCAAAAAATAGCCAACATTTTTAATATTTCATTGTTATAGTAGATTAAAATCTACATTATTTAGGACTCAAATATTAAGATAGCATCTAGAATCAATCCCCTCAAATTGAATAAAAATATTGAGGCTCTAAGGTTAAGAGGCAAGGTCTGGGTATAAACGCAACAATTGTTGGTTGGACCCACTCGGCAAGTGAAAAATTTAATATATTAATTACGTCGCTCTGGTAACAAAGTGCGGCGTAATGTTCTGCCAACTAACCCGCAACGCCACGAGAATTCAATGAAAAATAGGGAACGGCAGTGTCATATCTGGAACATAATTTCTTAGGTATTTAGGCTCTCTGGATATACTAAAAAAAATAAAAATAGATACCTAGAAACAGCGACCCTCATATCTTACATTTGAGAACCACTGCATTAGACAATTCCAATTGCATTTACATATTTTGTAGAAAACGATATCTTCGTTACGGAGCACTTATAGTGGCCGATTGGAATAAAAATGAATTGATATTGGCAAAGTTTTTCTCCGACAACCGAAATAAAATTACTGATTCGTAACGTTGTTTTTGGTGTTTTTTTTTTTTGGAGAAATTCCATTTACTTTGATATTCAGAAAGGGACTTCGATATTTTTCCATACATTTTAGACTTGATTAGAAAAATATTATTCTATGGGTTTATTGTTGCTACGTTTTGCTTAAACTATTTAAGTGTAATCTGTATTATTTGTTATCTTTGTGTATTCTATCAGAATTTACTTTGACAGAGGGTTGAATGTAGGCATATATGAGTCTGTAATTTTTTTTTAAATAATCTGTATCTCACATATGGCGAGGTAGGCAGAAGTCATTTGGAACCTAATGTTAAGATAACCCGTACTGTTTCCTACTTTCAGCTGAATTTGAAGCATTGCGTGTCGAATGACGGAGTTCAGCGCCGTTTTTTGCCTTGTTACATGTGCGAAAAAACAACAATATTAAATATATCACGTTAACTCTCGCACGCTTGTGCCCCTGCGCTACGACTGGTGTCAGATTTGTAATAAGTTGTCTTTTGTTTCAGTTTCTATATATATAAAGGGATTTACCCTGTTAGTAAACGAAACTCAACAATAATATAAAAAACTTTATTTTATCGAATGATTAGCCAAAAGTAATCGTTTCTTCCAATTGCTTTTTTCTCCAAATAAATTACTACAACATTTTTCACGATTAAAAGAAACTTTTAATATGAAACGTGATTAAAATTAAAATCATCAAAATCCAAAGTGTATATTACGAATTAAACATTTTATAAAGTTAAATTTGTTATCGTTCGTAATCCCGCAGCGACATCTCTAACAACCTATTTACATAAACCTAATTCTGGATGAGAATTTAAATTATAATTACAATAAGGCTTCCCTTAGACTACAATTTTATCAAGTTAATATAAACATTACAGAACATAAAGAAATTATACAGAACTTTGTTTTTCAAAGAAAACTGTAGCTTGAAAAATTTGAGCATACATTGATGGGGTGGCAAGAAATTTTATTTTGTACAACAGCTACCTTTTGCCTGCACCTTCATCCCCAAAGTAACTTTCGAACGATTACATCTAAATATATCATCAATAATCATCAATATTTACATATATTTTATTTTAATTAAAATATTCTTCTAAGAATTTTTTCTATATTATATATTTTTCTATTTTTTTATTTGTAAAAATATCAAGAATAGTATTATCTATATAATAAGAACAATAAAACAATGACGCATTTAAAAAACAAAGTAGTAAATTAAAAATGCATTAGAAATTATGCACGGAACTCAAATGTAGGTGAAACCATCCATTCCACGAGGCGTCCTACGCAATGCTCCGCCTACGCACGTAGAAATAAAGTAACGTTAAATAATGTATGTATGTACGTTTGTTTTAGTTGCGGAGTAAAAGAACAATATATGGTAATTTATTATATTTATTTCTATAATCTATTTAAAATAATAGTCTTTTCTTTATATTTAAGATTAAATGATACAGGAATGCAATAAAATAAATTTCAAGTTTGTTTTCAGTACAAAGCTTATAACTGTAAAATTAACAAAGCTTAGTGGTAAACTTTTAACTTTTTTTGCCTCTAGGCAGACCTACATCAAAGGAGAAAGGTTGAGTGATTTTCAAGAAAATATTGTTTAATCCAATATATTAAGAATATTTTATTTTATTATTACAAGACATTTAATAAAAAGAACAAAAAAAGTTTAAAAGCAAAAAAAAATATGAGAACTAGGTTAAATAATTGTCACCGAGTTATTTATATTATTTTATATTATTACGTAGAATGCAAATGACATTTCTACTTTTAAAAACTATTTTACAACAATATTACAATTCTCAAAGTGTAAAAAAGCGAAGTCATTGTGGCGCAGTAAGACAGTAGCTGACTGTCGTTATTGTGGCGCAGTAAGACAGTCAGCGCGATGGTTGTGGTTCCAATCCCCTCGAGGTACTGATTTTAATGAAATTATTGACATTTTCGCATTATTTGACAATGTGGGGCGTTGAATACAGCCATTCTGCACTTGATGTCTCTAAAATTGAGCGACATATGTAATATAGATTTTCTTAACATCAAGTGTGATTGACTTTAATGTGAGTAAAAAGGTATTAAAATTGAAACTAAGTATGTAAAACACCCTAAGTCTTTAACTCTGTTACATTTCGAAGATTAAACGTGAATGTGCTCACAGTGTTGTTACATATCTAATCAGTAGTGGCTCGTGGGTAAATCAATAGATAACGCTTATATATCGTCAAAAGGCTTACGTGTGTCACAGGTAGTTATCTAATTAACTTCCACATCTATACATATAAATAAAATGAAAGTGTCTGTCTGTGATTTTTTCTAAACTCTCATTGTTAATTTTCTGTTCCTCTGGTCCAATCTAGGAAATAGCTGAACCGATTTTAAAAGGACTAACACTACAAAACACGGTTAAAGATTAATTTTCTGCCCAAACTTCTCACGATTAACGTGGGTTTTCGCCACGTTTGTCTCATGTTTGACTCAGACCTACCGCATACACACTACTACACTAAATAATTTCTTCAAATTGCCGAAGATCTACTGTCTGCTAAGAAAACTCATTTATATACGTGTGCAACTGTAAGTGCGATAAGTTGTGGATTCGATCCTTACTCGACAATATTCAATATTTTCATTTCCCTGCTCTGATTAAGTGGCATTGCAAGGCATTGAGTTTCACTACTGAACACGCAATGACTCCAAATTTTCGCGTAACTTGAACCTATAAGGAATCTGGAATCCGGAGAATTAGCTTACTAAGAAAAAAAAATAAAAAATTTGTCGGGTTCTTAGGCGTTAAGGTCTTTACAAAAACAATGTCGTAGGCCATGACTACTCTGGTTATATTTGGAAATAAAGAAATTTATTTTAATAACTTTATGAGCATCTTTCTTTATTCACATCACTAATGAAACTAAATTTAGTACATATATTTGTAGAAACATCACTCATATTTACAACCTGCACGAGCAACATTAATGTGTTCAGTTGAAAACCGGAACGCTGTCATCTGACAATTTATTTTAAACCTTATTATATGGAGATGAAGTCTATATTGCTATACTAAATTCACTTAGAATATCTTAAAACAACACTTCAGCAAAACAATAACAGTTTCCTTTACCAAATTAGGCGTTAATTAGATACTAAAATTCAGCAAACGATGCGTTTTAACGTAACTCATAAGATCAGAATGCTTGTGTATATATTGACGTACTGTGACGCAGAATACCACATAGGTTTTCTTAGACTCACACTACATTCCTCACATAGGAGAGAAGTCAGAGGGAACCTGGACATCTAGTGTTGAAACACTCCGTTCCCATTGACATATTTCGTTCATTACTTTCCGCTGAATTCTAGAGACATAACGTTCGCTAATAAATGCTTTGCACCAGTAGCAGAACGAGGAAATAAAAAAAAAATAATTTTCTTGATTGAGGATCTAACGCGCAACAATTTACAGTCCCACGCTTGTGTCGCTAGGTCACAACAGGCCACAAAACATACAGCGTGGGTTCCTTACTTCATATACTTTCTACTTCTAGTTGTGTAGCCATAGAGAAAATTTCATCACTAATTATTTTTATTCTTTTTTCTCTTCTTTTTTCATTTGATCACGCGGGCGAAGCTCAAGTAAAAGTTAGTTTAATATAAAAATATAATTATACCAAAGCTTATAAAACGCGACAGGATGTGTGTTCGATTGCCATTCAATGATATAAAATTAATATTACAATTTCTTTGCTCTGGAAATAAAAGATGGCGTTGATTTTAGCCACTCTACACTCAATGCTTTATTCGGCCATAAATGTGATACGCTCTTAATAGGAACAGAGTATTTTAAAAAGTCTTCCAGAAGCTGAAAAGAAAAATATTAACGACAACCCTTCTTGTTCGTGAATACCTTAACTCTTCCCATATCACAGAAACCTGTGATATGGGAAGAGATAAGTTAAGTTAAGTTAAGAAATTGGAATATTAATTACTAGGGGGCTCCGCCCCCTGCTCGCTTCGCTCGCCAACCCCCCTCACCCACGCAAACGAAAATTAAACGATAAAACATGTATCAATCAATGAAAACATCAATAAAAATAAAATATAACGATCACCTTCTTAATTCTACACCTTTATTAAAAGCAAAAAAAATCATTTTACATCTTGATCCAAATTCATAAAGAATCACAACATTTTTTGTTTCATAATTTTTTTTCATATTATAGGCACTCACGTGAGTGCCTCACAATACACGATATTCTCGATTACCTTTTCTTCCAGCTTGCACTCGATCAATCAATATCAATTATACAAAAAAATCGTACAGAACAAAAAGTATTTTATAGAATAGAGAGGTATATTAAATTTTTGTCATATTTTTTGTTACCTGCAACAATAAATGTAACAAAAAAAAACCATGAAAAGTTGGCAAAGAAAGTTAAAACATGGAAACGACAATAGAATACAGAACAGCAATACTCAGTGCGAAGTTTCAACAATTTTCAAGTTTTTGGAATTAATAAAGTAATCCTTTGTAAGTGTTAGAGGCTGGTGAGAATAATTTCGACTGGGCTGAGTCCAGTCACGTATACCGTCCGCTTCTATACTTGAAACGTTGAATTGAAATGAGCTACTAATGGAAATCTTGACCCTGCTCTAGTGAAATGTAATGGAGTAAATTATATATGTGGTCGTTTCGAGAAGTGATTTTGCTATGCAGCATTTTCTTAAAACGGAGAATAGAGAACTAGAATATCTCTACTCTCCCCTGATATGTGTAGGTTTCATTTTATTTTCCATAGCTATAGTAAAAAATAGTGTACCAATTTACTTTGGCTTTGGCTTTGAGAATAACCGTACTTATTTAGAAAATGTAAAAAAATATATATCACACATGTTTAAATAAGTATTTTTCTTTATATGTCAATAATTATTTTTAATGATTAATACTTTAAAATTAGTAAAACTATTTGGACATGCTTGTTAAGTTTGAATTTTTTTTTCACATTTTCTTATTTCATTGTAATATATTTCATTTCTCCATTTTCGCTCTGGTAGTTGCACCTCTGTGACTATCATTTTAGCAACTCAGTACATAATGCCTCGAGAATTCGGCGAAAAGTGGATAACGGACGTATCATAGCAACATACAGTAATATGTAGGTTCCCAAGTTCCCTTTGATGAATTAGATGTTCCTACCAATTATGAACCTTTGCATTAAAGTCTATTAAAATTATTTTACGAGCCCAAAACAAACTTAAACAAATTATAATCTTTCGAAGTAGACTCGCATTAAATCAATATGTACATAATAATATAATAAAAATATTTAAAGTTCCAAAAGTAGTTAATATCGTAAACGGTATCGCATGGCAGAAGGCAGGAGCAAGAAAAACAAATTATACGAGTCGCCGCACCAAAACCGACAGACGACTTATATAAAGTTTAATGGATTTATAAATTGTCCCATAAATAGTTTGATTTTATGTTGGTTGTTGTATTGATGTAAGAGCTGACAGGTTATGACATGATCGTATATTCAAATCCCACTCGGGGGATGATTCATTTCCATTACCTCGTTCTAGTAACGCGGCAAACACAGCGCGGCGTTGAGTTTCACGATTTGAAACGCAATGTCTCAAAATTAGGTTGTGAGATGAAAAATCTACTGTAAAAGTATTGATACTACATTAGCCTACTCTTATATAAAGGAGAAATAAATTGAAACAGAAAATAAAACATTTATTTATTTTCTAAGAAAAAATTAAATAAATAGTGGTGGTCACAACATGTTGCGTTTACTTGTGTGCCATTGTAAACGCAACATGTTGTGGGCTAGTGAAAATTTATTATTTATATTTCGTATATTTCGGCGCTGTATTAGCTTGCAATGCCTCAAATTCAGCTAAAAATGGGAACTGAAAGTGTCTTTATGAGAACGGAGTGTCTTAACACTAGGTTCCCAAGTTACTTCTGACATGATATCTACCTACATGATACAAGGTAGGTAACCTTGTATCATGAGGATCCCGCAGACTACGTGCGTGAACCTAAAATATTTTATAGTAAATTTATTCTATGTAATTTGTTGTATTGCTATTAGAGATTTCCACTCGATAATAATTCTGTTTTCATTTCCTCGCTCTGTTAACGCAGTTCTCACAAAGTGTTGTTAAGCCATATAAATAAGTCTATTTAAGTAATTAGGCACAAATATACATTCTTTATAAGGGAAGTATATATTAGTGAAGTTTTTAGTTATTTATTTCTTATATGAGAAATACTTAGAAATATATAAAAATAAGTACAAAAAGGACCACCTTTTAAGTGTAATTTATTACAGCGAGTTAAATCTTATCCTTCTCGTTAATTAACGACAGTTTCGTAGCGAATGTTTGGATTTTATTTTCTTAGACTTTCCGTTACCGTTATTAGATATTTTAAAAGCTGTTTATTAATTTTAAGTTTATAAAATATGAATAATAGGTGATGAGAATGCTATGTTAACGTGGTTTGTGGGTTCGATCCTTAATGTGATAACATTTTTTTTTAGTTTGAATGACAAAGCGCGGCGTTGAGTTCCGTCACTTACCATATAAAATCATGAAGGCAGGAATTAGGTGTTAGGATATTTTGATAGAGTTCACTTCTTCTACCCCACTAAACAAATCTTATTAAAAAACTTATAAACATATTTGATCATACCCGCTCCTTTTGGAAACTAATCAATTATTGATTCTCACAATCTTATTTTTTTTCTCCAGAATTTTCTTCTTCACTATACATAATATCATCTCTCGTATCTCGAAGAAACTTCGAAATCACATTCGGTTCAACCCACAACCGTCGTAGTATCAACTCAGTGCACCACAATAGCCAAATATGTAACAATCACTTTCTTTCTTTTCTTCAGCTTCACGCTGTATCCAAAGACACTCCGTTTATATCTTCATTTTCGAGAAAAAAATTCTACTCTTTTGCGTGTAGAGAGGCGAAACTCAACGCCAACCTTTATCTTGGGAGAGAGAAGTGATATCAAATATTTAATTTGAGAATATTAAATATTTAATTTTCTATACATTACTTTAAAAAATATACGAGTATATATTACCAAATGAGAAAATATACATTTATAATAAGAGCTTCAAACTAAATATTCCATTGAAAATCTCCGTGACGTCTATTCAGACGTTACGGCGCCTGCAATTTGCCTGGAGTCTAGATCTATTACAGTCTAGACAAATATATCGTGGAAATAGGGTTTCGTATTCCATTTGAGAGAGCCATTTTAAATTAACCTTGTATTTATATATTTTAGCTTCCCGTTGTATCACGCACATAGCACGGTGGACAAAGAGAACCTGAGATTCTAGTGTTAAGACACTCCGTTCCCATTAAGAGATTTCCGTTCCCTATTTTCCACCAAATTTTAGAGACTTTGCGTGTTAAGTAATAATACTTAATGTCGCTTCGACAATGTAATGAGAATATTGTCATAAAAATATTAAATATTTCGTTTCCTCGTGTGGTTATCGAGCTCACAAGCTGTCACAATTTCAGTCATACGCCACTACAGGTCTCAATATAATAATAATATAAAATTAATTATGAAACTACAGGTTGGAAAGTGAAGAAGCAAATCTCTTTACTCTAAATTTTCTCTACTTTTTCTGTTATGCGGGATAAAGCGTGAAGTTGATTCAGTTATATAGCAGCTTCACGTCTTTTCTCGCTTTGATCGAGATATTGCAGTGATATTGGTATTGACTAGTAGTTCCCAAAGCCGCGCTTTGTTTCTAAGAACGGGGAATTTGAAACTATTCTTTCCATCATCATTTCCCTAAGTGTGGATAAAACCCATAACCATTTCTGACAATAAAGATTTTTAATATAATCATAACATTTAGGAGAAACGCAAATAGAATAAGATCAATGTCTAACACGTTCTGCTTGAAATGCGTGACATTTTGAACTGTCAGTTATCATGTAGTGACTGAAATACAAGGAATATTCTAGTCTTACGTATTTAAGCGCTGTAGGCGGTAAACTGTTTGGGCGTTATGGTTATGGGCTTTCTAAATGGACTTTTGCAAGCTTATTGGAATGAATACAAAGCTACCTCGATAATTCTTTGGAAATCGTTCCTTTGAGAAGATTTGTTACAATTTATAATAACAACATAAATAGATTATAACAAGCGTATAAGAATTTTTACGTAGCTTAGCCATACCTTCTCAGTGTGGTTTAGTTGATCAGAGCGCTTGAACGGTTTCCAAGTGGCGTGAGTTCAAATACCGTTTTTAAAATTAGTATAATATTAATTTTCTCAAGCTGGATCAAAAAAACAAACGCTTAATGCTAAAAAAACGTCTTCGCTTTTATTACTTGATTTTTTAGATATACAGACACTGTAATTTGAGCTACAAAATATTCAGAGACATCGATAGTGTATTGTATTTGGGAAGTGGAAATTTAACATGTTAGGTAGTATAGAGAAGGAATTTAGAAAGGATTTCTCGAAATAACAGAAACAGGAAATAACTACATTTTCCATTGCCACCTTAAAGGCCTTATTCACTTTAAAGGCCACACAAATTTAAGTGCGCGCTATGTTAAGTTACGTATATAGAACACTGGAAATATTGAATCGAAAGCTAAGCATTTATGTAGGTCAGATATGAAAATAGAATGAAAAATGATATGAAAATAGAATATTTTGCGGTCTACAATTAACCAACGAATGTATTTAGACAATAGTAATTAATATTTTTAATGTTGTATTCCAAAAGTAGGTACGAATAATACTTATTTGGAAAAGGTATAAAAAATGGATAAAAACCCGCATCTATTGGAGACCGTCCAAACGTTTTGTCTACTAAGCGATACGTTCTTATCAAGGTCTCTCTATTTTACGTCGGAATTCTAATACGCTTAATACCTTTTATGTTGATATTTTTTATTTATGTACGCTTACCAAGCAAGTATTTCTGCTTATCGTCAAAGTTAATAAACTGTAAAAGAAAATAAAGGCTAATTACGAAAATAATGAATTCCACATGGCTAACAAAAATACAATAAAATCTTAAAAGTAATCGAAAAAATCACAAAAATCACAAATATATAAATAATAAGGATTCTAGTAATCTTTAAAAATTAGCTCAAAGCTCAAATTAGCGCAAAGATCCTATAAAAGCTGCCCCCTATATAAAGCTTGATATCCCTATTTAAAGCTTGCATCTGCTGTTCAACTTAAAGGCATTTTTCAAAAGTATATTATTAGTAATTAATGAAACGGATCGGCAATCATTAAGAGTATCATTGCTTATTTCAAGGTAATTTCTTTAGTGTTTTCAAAAAGCTGTTATTCACCCTATTTATAAAAAAGGTAGTAAAGATAGTTTTATAATGATTAACTTTCCAAAATTCTTGAAAAGCTAATAAATAAATTTGAATATAATTTACTGTCCTCTAACCAATATATATTTACAGCTGGGAAATCTATAGACGATGCATTACTGAATTTGGTGGATTATGTAGTATAAAATATTGATAGTAACCAAAGGACAGTCGACATATTCCTCGATATTTCTAAAATCTTTGATAGAGTTTCTGTCCCTTAAATCCTTTTCTATTATGGCTCATATTAATTAGAAAACATTCTCGTATGTAATTAATCAAAATAACTAAATCCTGCTCATGTAAAATATAAAAAGTATCTTGGTGTCCTTATCGAGGAAAACCTTTCGTAAAAGAATCATACAGTATTTTTGATGTCTCGTATAACGAAAACTAGCATTCATCTGCAAACAACTTATATATAGCACTAATTCACAAATTCTAAACATGGCTTACTATACCTTCGCGCAATCGTCTCTTACATATTGCATACCTGCCTTAATCAATTCTCCTTCTACTACGAGTAGAACGAGTACAAAGATGGATTGTCAAGGTAATACTATTTAAACTGATTCGTTTTCTATCAACAGAGTTATATCAGACTTGCTTGCTAACGGTTCGTCAATTACTTGTTCTTTGTCCTACTCTACGAAAACATAATAACAATTTCCTTTGATGCTCAGTACATGCGTATATTTTCAAATTTGTCAAAGAGAAATGCGTCATATACCATCTTCAAACCATTAATATTATTATAGAAGTTCCGCATTGTACACTCGTATTAATTACAATATACAATATATACGCCTTACCTATCTCCAATGTAAAATTAAACTGAATTAGCTATTATCATTGGGCTTCGATCAGACGGAAAATTTCTTGCCTACCTAATTGTATTTTTCAGACACATCAACACATACACAACCTCACCCACACACACACACACACACACACACACACACACGAACACACACACACACACACACACACACACACACACACACACACACACACACACACACACACACACACACGAATAGACATATACACATGTGCAT
The DNA here is from genome assembly GCA_018249855.1 of Eueides tales michaeli. Classification (NCBI taxonomy): domain Eukaryota; kingdom Metazoa; phylum Arthropoda; class Insecta; order Lepidoptera; family Nymphalidae; genus Eueides; species Eueides tales. The sequence continues at coordinate 2,255 of DWMZ01002161.1, read as the reverse complement.
ATTCACTCACAACGCGTGATTGCGTATACATAATAGATTTTTTTATATTCGTTTTGCTTACTCTTTTACATCATTACTATTAATTTGTTTCTATATAATATGAATAATTAATTGATTATGTATTATAGTTTTAGTTAAATTTGATTTAATTTATATAACGACGTTTATAAGGCGGATGATAATAGCTGCTACACAGTATCATACTGCTGCAGTTGTTATTGTCATCAAATGTTATGTTATAATTATTGTCATTAGCCATTGATATTGGCTTCAATGACTGAGGCAGTCCCAGAATTGCTGTCTGTAAATACGACATGTTGTGGGTGCGATCCCCACTTGAGAAAATGGAATGCTTAATCTTTTCAAATTTAAATATTTAATGTTTAAATTTAGTCACTAAGGTTATATGACAAAGCGTGGTGTTGAGTTCCGCCTCTCAACTAGCGATGTGATCTCCTGTCAGAAGTGGGGATTTGAACGAAGTGTCTTAACAATAGGTTCCCAAATTGTCCTCTCCGTACCCTTACAAGTGCGAAATACAGCTTGAAGCTAAATGAAATATATAAAAATTGTGCATGATTAGCTATCGTGGCGCGGTGAGTATCAATTAATTTGTCTCTTTAAATTTCCTAATTCTAGTAAACCATGGTGTTTTATGCTGCTTTTCAATATGTAATATGCAGGATACAGTGAAATGCAAATAAAAGTGAATTTGATGTCAAAGTTATTTTAGTTCTATATTTCTAATTTGAGAGATGATGTTGTGTATAGAGAAAAAAAAATTCTAAGAGACCAAAAAAGAAAATACTACAATCTATTAACTGATTACTTTCCAAACGTACACACACGGTACGATCAAAAATGCGAGATTAAAAAGTAAAATTGAACCCACGTTAACAAAACATCTTCATCATCTGAAATTCATATATTATAAATTGAAAATTAATAAAATTTTCTTTTTTTTTTAGCTGCACGCTGTATCCCGCACGAGGCAGGGTAGGCAGAGGGAACCCGGGAACCTAGTGTTAAGACACTCTGTTCCACTTCCGTTCCCCACTTTCCGCCGAATTGCATTGCGTGTTGAGTGGTGGAACTCAACGCCGCGCTTTGCCTTATTACCAGAGCGAAGAAATGAAACAACAAATATTTAATTGAAAATATTAAATGTTTCATTTTCTCGACTGGGGATCGAACCCAGAACCTATCGGTTACATTCTCACGTGTGTGCCGTTGCGCCACGACAGGCGTCAATTTAAAAAAAAAACAATATTATAATTTCGTATAACGGAAACTCTAAGAATATAAAATCCAAATATTCGCGACGAAACTGTTCTTAATTAACGAGAAGGATAAGATTTAACTCGCTGTAATAAATTACACTTAAAAGGTGGTTCTTTTTGTACTTATTTTTATATTTTACGTTTATATTTTCTTAAGTATTTCTTATATATAAAAATTAAAAGAATAAAATCTGCCAATTCTTTCCCCCCTACATCAGAGTGGGCTAATGTAGTATCAATACTTTTATATTATATTTTTAACTTAGAACTTAATTTTGAGACATTGCATTTCAAATGGCGAAACTCAACGCCGCGCTGTGCTTACCACGTTACTAGAACGAGGTAATGGAAATGAATCATCCACCAAGTGGCAATCGAATCCATGACCATCGCATTTTCTGTCGGCTCTCACATCAATACAACAAACAACCATAAAATCAAACTACTTATGGGACAATTTGTAAATCCATTAAACTTTATATAAGTCGTCTGTCGGTTTTGGTGCGGCGACTCGTATAATTTGTTTTTCTTGTTCCTGCCTTCTGCCATGCGATACCGTTTACGATATTAACTACTTTTGGAACTTTAAATGTTGTTCCATATTGATTGAATGCGAGTCTACTCCAATAGATTATAATTTGTTTAAGTTTATTTTGGGCTCGTAAAATAATAATAATAGGCTTTAACGCAAAAGTTAATAATTTTGACGGAAATCTAAGGATATATAGAGGTAACTTGGGAACCTACTGCTATGACACGTCCGTTCTTTACTTTTCCTTCTTCACCGAATTTCACGAGACATTGTGAGCTGAGAGGCGAAAATGAAAAGCCATAGGTGCCTTGCTTCTACAGCGAAAATGAAAAATTACATTAAAATGTGAAAAATTAAAATATTTCATCCTTATATATTTCGACCAGGAAATCCATAACTGCACCGCTTACATTTACATGCTTGTGCGACTGCGCCAGAATTTG
>DWMZ01002160.1:0-14609 GCA_018249855.1 Eueides tales michaeli | reverse complement strand
TATTTGATTTAATATTAAAATAGATCGTCAATTGACTAACGTCCCTCGCCATTATTTTGAAGTGGGGAAAATACTTTAAAAAGGGTTGCAATTGATTTTTGAGGGCATTCTTATCTGTGCACTAAGTTAAGTGGTAACTCTGTTAGCGAAGAAATAAATACGTGTGGCTGAACCGTCTTATTATTTACTCGCCGTTTTAGTAACAAAGCGCGGCGTTGAGCTATGCCACGTAGTACCCGGGTTACCTCGCTTACCTGCTTTAGCTAAAAGTAAAATAAAAGCCTAGTGTGAAATACTTAACGATTGTGTCATTAGGAAGTCAAATTACAAACGACGTATTCTCGTATTTTTAACTTATTGTTCATTTTTTTTAAAGCTTTGGATAAATAATAAGTAATATTCAGCACTTCGTGTCAAACAATACCGCGAATTTTAACGTAGTCATTGTGTTCGATGTTCGAGGGCGAGGCTATTTTCATTTTGCTCACATTATTAACAAGACAAAGTGCAGCGTAAACTTCCGCTAGTCAATGTCTTGATTTGGTTGATGTCTCAATACTAAATTCACTCTGTCTTCCCCCTTAATTATGTGGAATGAATTCGAGTAGCTTTTAAATTTAAGTAAAAAAAAAACATACATTTCGTAGTTAATTCTCAAATTATTATAGATAAGATATTTTCAAGAAGAGTTGTAAGTACGGTAAGTATATTTGAAGTATTATATGTCAATGCGAGAAATTAAAAATACTAAAATACAATAATTTTTCATGAGAATAGAAACCACCAACCACGTTGACAACCAAACGCTGTCCCAACGTTATATATTTCAATAAACAAAGGATAAGACGAACATAATTCAAAAGGAGGTCTTTATTATATTAACAAAATGATATAAAGCTAACTCAGAGAATATTGAATGTCTAACAAACATGGAAATTCGCAAATGAGCTAGCAGTTTAATGTAAACAAATAGCCTCCGAGCCCATTCTATAACATTGTATATTTTAAATATTCTGTATATTTTAAGATTTTTTCTATTCAATTTTTTCAACACCAGATACATTAGTCATTTAAATGAAATAAGTAAAATAAATTCTTAACTTTCTTTGTACGTGTTCCGGTCGCCGACGAAACTATTGGAACGTGCTTCCTGAAAACATCCATTGTAAATATAGAAAGTTCTCATATTTTGGTAATTTTATTTATAATTTTATAGCAATGTGAAATATTCATGAAAAGTAATAAAATATTTAGATTTGTTTCGGTGCTGGGAAACTAAGGCGTGGGCGTAAACGTGACAGGTCATTGGTTCAGTCCTCACTCGAGAAAATATTTTACATTTTCATTTCTTCTCTTTGGTAGAGGCGAGGCGCCTCAAGAATTTAGCGGAAAGTGAAGAACGAAAGTGTCTTCAGATAACTGACTGTCTTAACTTGAAATTGAAACAAAAACTTTTAGAAGTCAGAATAGAGATTAAAGTTGTAACTTCTTATGTACATTACATATTATATATACGTGATGCAATTAAAAAACAAAATATTTCACTGAATATACATATTTTTTCAAAGACAAATATTAAACGTATAAAAATTCGAACACAGCGTGATCTGAACCCGCGCCTCTTAAAGTCCGTCCAAGCGCTTTGAATACGTATAGAATTCTTATACGCTTGTTACAACCTATTTATGTTGTTAGCATCTCTGTAAGAAGATTTTTACATATTTCCGTCCATACCCAAAAGGCAATTCGTTAGAATTACCGAGAAAACATAATGCTAATATTTAAATATTATTTCTATTTTTAAGGTGAAAATTATATTTTAAATTAATATAAAAAAAACAGCATTATTATAAATGTTAATAACAAAATAAATGAGAAATATGCCTTAATAATGCAAAGACTATGAAATTATGTTATAATATTTTTTTAATAATTTTTAACGCTGTCCTATGTAACGATATTAAAAAAAAGTAACGTATATTCAATATTTCATTTCCTAGAGTGGGAATCGAACCAACAACCTGTCGAGTTTACAGTTGCACGTTTATGATTTACAAGACAGGTCTCTATTATGTAGGTAATTATTGCTTATTTAGTTAACCCATAGTTTTTAATTAAAGATTTATGTACGTTAATAATATAAAAGAAATAAAAAAAAAATCTTGCATCCATTTCCATGATATTTAAAGGCAATCTGCAAAACAACGCGTTTGATGAAGTCATATACGAACTTTGGTACAGAAGAATGGAATTCCCATGTATTTTTTGCTTGAACTGCAGTCGACTAGCAATAGCAAAAGACTTGGAAGGGAATTTCCCATACAAAATTTCTGTACTCTGAGATATATTTAGTATAGTTCCAGTATTTGAACAATATGAACTTAGTTTCCTGTGGATATGCGACTGTAAACGCAACATGTAGTGTGTTCGATCCCCAAACCAGGAGATGAAATTATTATATTTTATTGTCTTCGCTCTGCAATGCTAAGTACGAAATTTAATTTAAATTGGGAGACAGAAGTGTCTTAATTGGAACGTAGTGTCTTGACACTAGGTTCACAAGTTCCTTCAGTCTATCCTGCTACGTGCGTGACACAGCGTGACCCTAAAAAAATGTTGAATTGTTAAATATGTTAGGTAATGATAGCAATACGTTAACACGCCATGGCATAATATATCGCTCGATATGCCGATAATATAATTAATCTATTTGACACCTTTGCAATTGAGATTTGCTAACGTGAAAGCACATAAAATATTAGAAGTTTGAATTTCTCTTGGTAAATGATTATATAATGGTAATGTATTTTAGTTAATTAATTAAGTTTTATATAAATTGAAAAATGTTTCAGCTTTATTCCTCAAATCAATCAAGACACTGTTGTATTTATTGACTTTAGGATATAGGCGGAGGAACTTAACGCCGCATTTAGTCTTAACAGATCGGAAAATGTAAATAATTCAATAACTCATTGGTATACTACATACGTTACTAGTATTGTATAGATAAATAAATTTGAGCGGGTGAACTATAAAATCGTACATCGTTGCGGTTAGGGTTAGGGTAGCAAAGGGCCGTGTCTGGCATCGATCACTTTGCCGCTATTGACTGAGCTTAAGGTGGAATTGTTCTTCATTTATATGCTAAAATTAATTTTATATATATTACTTATTTATAATATAATTTGTTTGTTTTGATAGCGATAATCTCAAGAACTGTTTATTTGTTTAACAGTTTTGTTATTGGAAGGTGTTATATAGATTATAAATTTCAATACGTATGTAAATATTTTGCTTTCCTTAGTGTTTGAATGAGGCTTAAATAATGTTAAAATAAATTTGTTTTAAAGCTATGGTTAGTCAATAGTTGAACCGATTAGCATCAAATTCTGTTTGCTTGACATAAAAGTATATGTCCTTTTTTTTCATCAATGAATCTTCGTGGTCTCACCACGAAGTCTCTCGTAGGCGCAGGCGTGTGGCAGTAAGCGCTACAGGCTGTGGGCTCGATCCCCATTTGACAAAACGAAATATTTAATATTTTTATTACTTCGCTAGTAATAACGCAAGGCGCGGTGATAAGTCCCACCACTCAACACACAATGGCTCAGAATCGACGGAAAATAGGGAACGGAACGGAATCTTAACAGTACTCTGTCTCCCTGAGAGGGAGAGCTGAGAGACGCAGCGTGAAGCTGAAAAAAAATCAATAAAACGGTGAAAGAACTTAAACTGAAAGTTTAACCGTTTATAGAACCCATATATTTTCTGTTAAACATAGAAAGCACGCGATACCATAACGATTGGAAAGTCGATAAGGCAGATAGTGCAGTAGCTCCATTTCCTACCCAAAATATACAAAAAAAGAAATACATGTCGATTATTAATTAAAAGAAATGCTAAGATATGCATATATCAAAATAACTGAACTGATTTTTATGAAACTTGGGCCCAAAGTGTTTACATCGTATAAATAAGAGACGATTATATTTTCACACAACTTTTATTTTCTGAGAAATATGATGACAAACATACAAGCCGACAAAGCATACAATATAATACTTTTTAAGAAATCGAGCTTAAATAAATCATCTCTATATCCAAATATTTTAATGACATATATAAATATTAAACTCATAAATTCGTTGTTTTTAGTTATTTACTTACTACTAGTTAGTATAATTTTATCTTAATTGTATTATTCTCAATTTCACTATTTTTGTTTTAACAAGTTGTAATGAAATTTGTAAAAATCGAAAAATTAATTTCACAATTAGGTTTTTCTTCCTATTCGAATTGAATTACCATACTAGAATGAATTTAAGAAAAGAAATATAAAGTAAAAGTAAAACATCTAAATTAAATCCATCTATTTGTAAGAAAGCCAGGAGAATATATAAATAATGTATACAGAAATTCAGTTCCATAGCTCCAAGAGGTAATACAGACGAGGACCGTATTGCAGCGCTATTTTACCTCGCTTCGTTTTGTCCGAGTCTTTCAACGGCTTGTCGTTTTTTAGACATCAACCTCTGCGCCCTAAATAGCACCTAGTCCAGGATGAAACAAAGATTTTTACTCTTTTCTTCCTTTGGTTACAGCTCAGTAGTAATAAAGGGTTTATATATAGATTTTTAAAGTGTTATCCTACATCTGGGAAGAAAAAATATTTATTTAGGAATTTGACACCGCACTTCTAGGAAACTGTTCAAACGGTATAACCAAGCTATTTTGAAATTCTTATACGCATGTTACAACTTATTTATGTTCTGTTTTATGTTCTCTGTAAGGAGATTTAAAAATAATATGCTACCCAAAGATAAAAATACTTAGAACGATCTAACATTTAGCAAAAGACAAAGTTTCTTATGGGGCGTTGAGTTCCGCTATTGAACACACAAGTGTGGAACGGAACGGAGTGTCTTAACTCTAGGTTCCCAAGTTCCATCTGCCTATCCTGCCATGAGCGAGATACAGCGTTAAGCGGAGAGTGCTTTTTATAAAATATTTTTAATATTTTTAAGATGCTACATACACTTAGCTAAGAAAAATAATTAGATTTTGTTACGAAATATTAAATTAAACAGGTCTTTACAACTTTTTATAACATCGTATTATAATGAAAATCAGAAATATTATTACTAATTAATATATAACTAAGATACCATCGTGCCCTATTGTTATTCTGAAACCAAATTTTACTTAAGGAACATATCTGTATATTAAAGACGGTGGTTTAATTATGTTCGTTAACGCTGTGAAGGCCTGTCGTGGTGCAGGAGCTAAGCGTGGAGCTGTAAATATAACAGGTTGTGGGTTCGATCGCTCAAGGAAATGAAATATGCAAAATTTTCATTCCTTCACTCTGTTAAAAAAGCGAAATAGCTTCGCTTTACCAGGGCGAAAATACGATGGAAAGTGGGGAACGAAAGTGCCCTAATGGAAACGGAATGTCTTAACATTATTTTCCACCGTATACTTGCCATGTGCAGGATAGCGCGTGAAATTAAAAGAAACAATTCTGTAGCTAAGCAGCATTCGGGGAATCCCCTAACCCGAGTTATCGTCCGAAGATAGTTTTTATTCGGTATTCATACGTGCATGTATCCATACGAACGTGCGAATATTTCCCGCATGTGGCTTAATAACTAATGTAATTAATCTATTGGTATCAATGAAAATGGGGCCTAAGCGCTTTGGTTGTGGGTTTAACCCTTTAATTATTTACATTTATCCGCTCTGGTTATACAATATATCTATAACTGGAACATGGGAACAGAAAGTAGACACTAGTACGCTTTAATTTTAGTTACACTCTGCCTATCCTGATATAGCTGTCCTTGTGTTGTAAAGTCTCAGCCTCAATAGAGAGTGCAGCGTAAAGTAATGAATCACACCAATTTATTTATTATTTGAAATTATTAATAAATTAATTCAAAAATTGAACTTAGCAAGATTTGAACCCACTTCTCTCGCAGACTACTTAAGCTAACTGAACATAAATTATTATAATTTTATACAGCAATAATTTATATACAAAATATATTTTTATTATTTTTCTTACCCACAAAATCTCCAAGACAATAAAGTAAAGCCTCAACTATTTTATACTTTCAGTAATGTTCATATATTCGTGTAGTTGAAAGCCACTTTCCTACGTTATTATATTTAAGTTAGGATTTACCTCGCAGGTATTAACTTTTTATGGGGACTTATTTTTAAGTGAAGTTATCTCAGTATAATAGACACAGTTTATGAGTGGTTCGCCGTAAACAAGCCAACTTCGTTCATGTTGAGTCAAATAATGTGTTGGAAGCGTATGCTTTTGTTATCTTTTTTTATTTCTATTTGAAGCAATTAGCCAACCCGCGGTTTCTCCCGCGTATTAATACTATTATTTAAATAAGATTGGTTGGTTATTTTAAATTGCTTACTTGTGAGTAATGAGTATAACTGTATGTTGTATATTATTATTTTTATTTCAGCTTCACTCTGTATTCTGCTAATGACAGGGTAGTCAGAGGACCGCTATATATTGCATTAATTGAATAATTAATATGAAATTACACTAATAAATATTTCATTTCCTCTAAAGAGGATCGAACCTAAAACCTGACGCGTTTACAATCGCATGCTTTTGCTCTGCGCCACGATAAGCGTCAATAGTTTTGATAAATTTTGCTATATTATATCTTACTCAACATTCAATGCCTTAAATTTAGTGGAAATTAGGGAATATAACAGAGTGTCTTAACACAAGGTGAATACAGTGTGAATCTGAACTATTTATATGATATTATGATTTAATTATAAATGAGGTCCCCGAAATAAAATTAATCAATAAGGTAATATTTTCATTCTCTCGTATTGGTAATGATACAAAGCGTGGCGTTGAGTTCCGTTACACAACACGCAATTACTCAAAGATTCGGTGGGAGTTGGAGAACGGAGTGTCTTAATTAAAAACGGAGCAGCATTAACGCTGGGTACTCTCCGCCTGGGGTAGACTATGTTTGCGATTCAGCGTGATACAGAATAATAATATTATTTATAGATCTAAATATAGATACGTTTATAATTCTTTATGTCACGTTATATAATGTGTTGGAAAAAAACCTATTGTAACCGCTATTGTGGCGCAGCGTTAACAATCTGACTTGACATTAGGTCCCTTGCCTACTTAGTATCAACATTTACAAATGCTGAAATAATTTAAAATATTCTATTACTTAAGATAACATCTCTTAAATTTTGACGAAATGCAAGGAAAGGAACAATCGCTCGTACTTACTTAGAACATAGTGTCAATACACATTGACACTATTTTCTAAGTAAGTGCAAAATAAAGTTATTAATATAAATGATAAACGACATTGCAAAAGTAAATATCATCAATCATAAAAAAGGAATACCCAAAACAAGACTCAAACCCGCTCCCCTGAAATCTGTATGATTTATAATTAGTCAACTTATAAATAAGCCCAGACGTAAAAATAGCATTGTTGTAAGTTTAATTTGTCTGTGTGCTTGTGTGTCTATCTGAGTGACTGTGTGTGTGTATTTGTCTGTGTCTAGGAATTTAGGAGCTACTAGCTGTTTTAAGACAAGGCAGTGATTGTTTAATTGAAAGTTAAATTCATTCTAATAATAATTCAAAGAAATTGAACTCGTTACCATCCGACACTCCATTAAAAAATGTAATGATTACCAACTTTACCTTACAGACTATTTTTAAAACAATCTTTCACTATTGTTCTTTCATATTGTAAATACAGACCTAATATTTGAGATAATCCACGAACAAGTATTAAAAGCTATATTACGTTTTGTATTAAATTTTTCATTCCATCTGTAATAAACTCCCTTATTAAAACAGAGGTTACTTTTCATGCCTTTGTAAAATATTTTAACGAACTAAGCAACATTTATGGCTTAAGACCTAAATAAAATTATTCTGTTCGAAAATCTATAATTTCGTGTAAAAAACGTGTATCTTTAAAGTTGTGATTTTCTTCCCTAGCGTCGTGGAGCAGTGGTTGAGCAGTAAACGTGACGATTGTGAATTCGATTTTTAAGTAGATCTTAGTTCTGCTATCAAGATAGCGTAAAAAAACGTCGACTTCCACAATTCAAATTACAGTTTCTCGCTAATTGAGTGGTGGGAGAAGTGTGTCTTGAAATAAAGTTGATAACAACATTTAGAAATTAAACAAACCCCAGACCCATAAAATCAATACCTTATTTCGGCAAAGTGCTAGTAGTTTCTAAAGTACTAATCCGATTTTCATAAAATATAACTAAGAATTACCGCAATAAACAAGCCTATGAATTAAAAAAAAAAACATTTAAATTAATTTATTTTTCCGCTATAATTAGAGGTACAGTACCATAAACACACACAAATATACAGGTCGAACTATCATGAAAATATTAAATATTTTTACTATTTTTAAAGTGTTATTCCACACCTAGGAAAGAAAAATATAAAATTTAAAAACGTATAAAAACTTGAACGAAGCAGGATTTGAACCCGCGCCTCTTGGAATCCTTCCAAGCGCTCTGACCACTAAGCCATTCGTTCTCACCGAGCTCCGTTGAAATTTTTATACGCTTGTTACAAATTATTTATTTTGTTAGCATCTCTGTAGGGAGATTTTTACAAGAGGCGCGGGTTCAAATCCTGCTTCGTTCAAATTTTTATACGGTTTTAGGCTTAGTGTACGTTTATAGGCTTAGTGGTCAGAGCGCTTGGACGGATTCCAAGAGGCACGGGTTCAAATCCTGCTTCGTTCAAATTTTTATACGTTTTTAAATTTAGTAAATATTAAATATTTAATTTCTTCGAGAGGGAGTCGAACCCAACACCTTTCGCTTCTAAATTCACATACTTGTACCCCTGCTCCACGAGCCTGCAATTTTCATTTTTTATTTAAAATTGGTATTAATATATTTAAGGTTAAATTGAAATTCTGACTGGAAATGAAAAAAATAATATCCGTATAGAAATTACTGAGGGCAATGTGGCGCATCGGCACAAGTATCTGTTAACGAAACAGTTGTGGGCTTGGTCTTTTGTCGAGGGAATGAAATATTTTTTAATTATATAGTTGTTCTATGTATTTAACTAGGCAAACTATGACATTGAGTTCCACCTCTCAACACGCAATAACTTAGGAATTCGACGGAAAGTGTGGAACAAAAAAATATAAAGGGAACAGAGTGTCTTAACACAAGGTTCCCAGGTTCCCTCTGCCGACCCTGATATATGAAGGATACAGCGTAAAACTAAAAACTAATTGAAATTAATTAAGTAACGAAATATGAATTTATACCTACTAGCAGTATTATATATAAGGATTGAACAACAAAACTTAATATAAACTTAATATAAAGACACTACGCTATCGCCACCGCTCACTTTGTGAGACATTGCGCCTTGATTAGCGAAACTGAACGCTTCATCTACAAAACTCCTTTAGGAGTGAAAATATATAAAATTATAAATATTTATTTGAGCGGGAAACGAACTTTAAGCCGTCGCGTTTACAGCCGAACCCCGTTTAAATGTGCCTTAGATAAACAAAAATAAAACTTACGTTAAAGAATTCAATAATAATAAATTTAAATTATAGGTCGAGTATTTCCAAATATTTAGAGTAATTACGGGCAATTCGCGAACCTACTGGACGCAGATGGTGTGCTTCAGTGCTCACAGCTACAACTTTGTCAAAGTTATTTGTACGTAATTTTCAGTTACACAAACTTTTTGGTACTTGCTAAATGTTAGGATTTTCTTTATTACTTAACTTCTATGTTACTTCTTCATTTAGAAAGTGTTATGGAAACGATATAATGTAAGGATAAATTATTTTTTTATTTTGAAAAGATTTTATATAACGGACTATTTTAACACTGAATTCCCAAGTTTCCTCCGTCTACCCTGATATTTGCGGGTTACAGTGAGAGAGTTGAGAAGAAAAAAAATGACAAAAAATGACAAAATGCAAAATTCAAACCGTTCAGTACTTGAATAATGAGGCTTGAATTGTGCATTTAGTTAACAAAATGAGCGATATATGAATAAACACTATTTACTAATCTTATTACACAGACACTAATACTAAAATTTATACGAGTATATCACAAACAATAGAACAAAGTGCCAATTGTAAATTGCCATGCAAATTAATCATAACTCCAAATTTTAATATGTAAAAGCAAAATCTATTTTACCATTAATTCATATAATTTAAATTCGCGTGGCACATGTAAATGATTTATTAACTTCACACCACCGAAAATAATTCTCGCTTTAAAGTAAATAATAGCTTTTGATTTAAAACTAATTTTGAAACGGAACATTGACAACTCATATAAATAAATTAACAGAGACTGTCCCACATAGTATTTGTTTGTTATAGTGCGATGGATATGGCTTCAATTCTCGTCATTCAAACAGGTTGTGGGTTCGATCTTCACTAGAGGATATGAAATATTTAATATTTTTAATTTAAGTATTTTATGATTTTCCTTTCTATGTTAACTAAGCAAAGCTCGGCGTTGAGTTCCGCCGTTCAACGTATCGGGTCATGTCATGACTTAACGTACCTCTTCCTACCTTGCCATGCGTGAAATACAGCGTGAATCTAAAAAAAATAAGACATTTTATTATCTCCTTCTGGTAACAAGACACACCAAATCAGTTCGACTCAGTGTGGGAGTGTCGAAACTCTCAATCTTTCATTATTTTTGTTATATTATCAATTTCTTTAGCTTTAGGACATACTGCCTTATTAAAGGTCAACCAAGATCTCGCCTAACTAAACAATTACTGTTCCTTCGCAAAACTTTTTCAGAATGCAACATTTTTAGCCCCCGACGAAAAAGGAGAGGTGTTATAAGCTTGACATTTCTGTCTGTCTACTGAAGAAATAAACCGATTTGGGTGCAGTTCATCTCAGTCAAAAACCTTTTTCATCAAGTTGGTTCTTAGCTATGTTTTATGTTTTATGAAATACATCAACAGTTTGAGTACAATTTTTTTCGGGGGCTTTTTAGGTTTAACTTTTGTAAAGTTTTTTGTTCAAAGGAAAAAGTGAAGTACAAGGAAATTAAAATAATTAATACCTAGGTAGGAATCGTACCCAGAACTGCACGCAGAAAACTGTACCGAACCCAGAATGTGTCATGACAACCTCAATCATATTCTGCTAAAAATGAAATATATTTTAGTGCCTTATCTACAAAAAGACCCTGAAATATATTTCACTCCACGACGATTGTTTTTATCAACTAATAGCTTACGTAACAAAACTACAAGATAATAAGAAAAACCTGGAGGTTTTTTGTTTGTTAGCCTAATATACTTATTATGTACTGTGCTAAAAACTAATCGACGATTATTTCAATATTTTCGCTTAGTTTTGATATTTTGGAATTAAATATTATAAATTCCTATAGTGTGTACGAAAATCACCAAAACAAAAAAAAACAGCTTTACTCCGCACCCTCATGCTACAATGCACCCTACTACCTTCAGGAGGAAACCAAGTGTCAAGATACTCCACTCTCCTTTTTCTAACCCGACTTAATAATTTAAGTGTCGAATGCCTTAACTAACAGTAAGTCTAGTATTAATAGACTTACTGTTCCACGTTGGCTTCAAATTTACATTTAATCTCACAAAAATATTTATATAATATTCATCCATTAATGGTTTACTTACGATCAATACATAATAAAAATACGTGGCTTAGATCGCTGAAATTTGACAAATATCTTTTGATTCTTGAGGCACCAAGTACATGTACAAGCACCAAGTACTCCAAATAATTTCTGAAAAAGAATAAGAAAAACTAAATTTAACTTAATAAGATCTTTACTTTTCGCGATTAGTACACATTTGAAATGTAGAACTACTGAATTTTTTTTAAAATATTATTCATAACATTTCGGTTTCATAAAAAAACAACGTACGCAAGTAATCCGGTTAAATTTATTTTTTTAAGTATAAGCGAACAAAATTGCGCGTTATAACTAGTAGTTTATATAACAGTACGAAACCACCAAGATCGTCTAACTCAATTTTCTGATGTTATTCAACCAGCTCCGAGTATCTATTCAGGTTGATACAAGAATATCTTATTATAAAATTAAACTGTATTTTGTGTCCCAGTTACTGTAAGTGACTTAACGAAGTGGCGCGCCGTATTGTTGTTTTGTTAATTAATTATAAGTTATAGAGTCATTAAAAGGGGTTCATATGTATAGATCATATTGTTCCAGTAAGTTCTAAAGCAATAATAACTTGAGTAAATTTTGAAATAATTGTAGGTACCTATATGATGTAATCAAAAGGAACCTTGTGTTCAGTCATCTCCTTCCTCTTTTTTTAAGCATTTGACTATAAGTGTGACAGGTTGTGGGCTCTGTCTGCACTCGAGAAAATAATTTTTTTTTTTTAATTTAAATGTATAATAATTTTATTTATTTTTTTTTGCTCTGATAATAAAGCCAAGCGTGGTGTTGAGTTATGTTACTCAACACGCAATGCCTCTACTTCGGCACGTAAGTGGGGAACGGAATGAAGTGATAACACTAGATAGGTTCCCAAATTCCCCTTTTGCCTACCTTGCCATGTGGTATAAACCATGAAGCAGAAAAAAAGTGTCGCTCATTTTTTAATTGAATTGAATTTGGATACAAAAAATAAATCGAAACCTAGAATTATCAATTGTGTTAAATTGAACTCAAAAGTCAGGATAATATATATTCTTATGTCAGTTTTCAATTTATCCGCATATACATTTGGCTTCCCATTTTACCCTCAAGTTATAAGACATCGCTTATTGACTAGCGAAACTAAACGCCGTGCTTTCTGCTCAGCACGTGGAAAGCAGAGCAATGATGAAAATAATTGAAATATAACTCTCCGTTTATATTCGGACGCTATTCTTACTAAGCTATAAAGGAATTAAAAAATATAATAGTACTTTATCTTGTGCTCTAGGGTCTGTCTAGGCTTTAAATCCTGCAAATTGGTACGTCCGTGTGGGTTTCCCCTCACCCTACAAAACCAGGCTTGGTGTAAAGTTTTAAGCCTATGTGAAACATTATTGTAGGAACATATATATACAATATATTTTATTAAGACTTACACTGTAATCCGCATAAATATAAATGTAGGCAGACACAATCCAAGATATTGCGTGTTGGATGTCAGAACTTAACGCTGTGCTTTGTCTTATGTTAAAGACAAAAAAAGAAAATATTAAATAATTAACTTTAAATTCCTTCTCGGACCGATTTCCTTCTGTACAAATATTTTCTCTATGGGAAACAATGAGCATTCTCCTAATGAGATGTCTCTCTCAGTTCCTATCCCATATCCGTATCCGGTATGTAAGAATATTTCTACCGCCTATAGTACGGATTCTCCCTGGTGGAGCAGCACAAACCAACGAATGTAAGCGCGACAGGTTGTTCGTTCGATCTATATTCGAAAAAATGTTTTTTTTTTTAATATTTCCATTTCTTTGGTAACAAGGCAAAGCATGGTGTGAAATTCCGCCACCCAACGTGAAATGCCTCTGAATTTTACGAAAACTTAGAAACGGAACTAGTATTACGATACTCTTAACACTAGCTTTCCAAGTTTCCTCCAACTAAAAAATCCTGTGCAAAATAAAAATAAAAATTTTAAAATTTAATTTCATACCATCGCAGTCAGAGAGAACACAATGACGAAAATATTCGTGCTCCGCTTTTCAGCCGGATTCAAGATACTGCATGTTGAATGTCGGAATACCACGCCGCACTATGCCTTATCAGACCTAAAAAAGAAAAGAACTCATTTTATCACGTGGAATCAAAGAATCATCTAATTTAAAGTCAAATCAATTTCGATGCATTAAAAATACATTTTTTTAAATAAGCTAACTATGAGTTTAGCATTAAAATATGACTTAAATAAAATATTAAATAAAAAAATTATTTAAATCAAATACAATAGAAAAAGCTTTGGTTAAAACGTTCAGAAGGAATGTTCCAATTTAATGTAATTAACGACCGAATCCTTGAAGCAGGAATATTGTGGTAGAAAATTTACTATTTAAAATAGAATGTTTATGTCCTCCGGCCACAACTGAGCTGAAGACAGGCTTTTTTTATAATTATGCTAAATTTAAAATGATAACTTCGAAAACTAACAAAAGGATGCAATTATGGTACACTTTACAAGTTGTATTTATTAAAAATTAGTTTTTAACTGCGATTTTGCTAGGGTGGAGAAGGAATTCATTTGTTTTATAGGAGCTTGTGGTATATACTAACAAAATGCAATGATGCAATTTTTTTTTACATTTTACTCACTCGTTATAGTGGGGCCACAGGTATAGTGGGGCCATTTCGCATGTATGTACTGGGAGATGGTAAGACAATAATTTATCTGGAGATAGCTACGTCGGCACATAAATCACGTCGTGTTTTTCACGCGATCGTCCTTTGTAAATATACGGGTAAGCAATTCATAATTAACCGTTTACTTATTTCTAGTTATAATGAGATGTAAATTATTTTTTTTTTGGAAATCATTATAGTATAATGGCACC
>DWMZ01002159.1:0-14610 GCA_018249855.1 Eueides tales michaeli | reverse complement strand
AGAAGAAACAATAGAATGCTCATACATTCCCAAATCCCATATTTACATATGTACATGTTTTGCGCCCAGCTTATTTGATTATAAGCTTAACTATGTTTAAACAGGTAACTTTATAAAATATTTTTGTTTGCTTTATAATGATAACAAAGATTACGAATATTTTAAAAAAGCATATATTATTTCGTTATATTATGTTAACAAATCTTGTTTTAGATCTTAAATTAATTATTTTGTAAAATGTTATAGACAGTTCATCTAAGTTTACACTAATGTATTGTTTTTAGCTCTTGTACGTCGTATTCTCCATTAGATAGTTTTTACTCAAATTCTTATGACTTTACCTGTAAAATATCGAAACTCAACTCCGCATTTGAAAATTATTTAACGTAGGAATTTTTCCCATAAACCACAACCGTTGATAACTAATTACCGTCAAATGTAAGTGTAAAGCTTTGATCATTTAATAAATTATATAAAAAAAATTGTTCTCTGAAAAGTCGGTTTACTGACGATAGTTGAACGTGACAACGTCATAAGAAAATACTGATGGAATGTTTATTTGTTTGATAGATATTTTGTATGGATATAGATAGGAGGTTAACGGAAATCCCAATGGAATTGATTAAGTTACATTTATTTGTACGCATAAATACAAGTAAGTCATTTTTTTTTTGCTTATTTTTTTTTATCGCCGCAATAATGGTTGCTATAAACAATTGACATCAACTTCACTTTTCACTGCACTTTATACTTGACAAAAACATGTACTACTGTATAGCAGCTGTCCACGCGGACGCATCGCTCACTCTAGTAAGAGAGAGACAGATGACAGATGTCGAAAGCCACCGAACGCGGAGTCCGACTGTGCCTCTTTGTCGCTCGTTCCACATCACGCCTTCCACTTCAAGCCTTAAATGGAACGCCTCAAAGCGAGGTAACGCCGCATGACATCATGTTTCTTGATGCGTGCAACCAGCTCCATCGAATTATAAGACGTCGTGTCAAAAACGTTTATTGAGTTTGTAATATATGTACCATGAGGAGGATATAATATAACAACAACAATTCAATATATCCATAGAATATAGCGTTAATATTCGGACCACACGTCAATCAGCATATATCATTGTATTAGATATCCCCGTTCCTGGCACGCGTTGATTCCTGATCACATTACAGTGATCAAAATCAAATATTTAATCCTAGTAATCGATCCGTATCGCTACAGACATAATCACAAGCTAATAAATTAGGTTTATGGTCCATTTACGTAACTATATACATTAGTTCTACATGAATTATTCAGAATCTCATTAGATTAATAATTATTATTTAGAAAATATTATTTATACAAGTAACTTCAAACATGTTTCATTGGCTCAGTACTAATGTGTCTGTTAAATAGCTCTCTGTCGCAAAACCGTAACGACATTGTATGTGATAATGTACATATACTTAATATAATGTTTATTTTTTGACGATGAACACTGTCGCGTTCCACCTGAGCCGTAAGTGCAAGCGAGAGCGTAGAACAAGCAACCAAGAAGAACAATCGGCCTAGACATAGGCGGTAATAATATATTACTTGTAATTTATATGGATGATTAAAAGAATATTTAAATTAACGAATGAAAATAAATAATATTATAGAAAAATTGTAATTTTTAGCTAACTTCTTCATTATATCATGCAAAATAATGACAATTCCATTTAATTTATGTATATGAAATTTTTCATCAATATATTCTTATGACGTTATCGTTCATAAGCCATATTTACTTTTTTTTTATTTAACTTAATCTTGGATCTCATAATAAAAGTACAATATATAAGTGTTTTTTTTTATTTTAGCATTGTGTACTTACACTCAGATTAATTTTGCCTATTAAATAAATTTATGTAAAAAAATCTAATTTGGTAACCTTAAAGAATTCGATTTTAGATGATACAATTAATCATTCAACCCGTTACGTTAATAAAGGCCAAGGCTGTGAGGGTTACCGCAAAACTCTTAATTGCTTTAATTAATAAACAATTGACAGATGGTACGTAAAATAAGAATTTACTGAATTTATTTAATTTAATTTTCTGTACAGACATGTATTTAATTGATTAATTATTACATTTTTTAGACTTCATGTAAGTATTTCTCGCATCAGGTAAGACAAGCCAAGCCAATGTATTTTAACACTTGCGTAAATGAGATCGAGCCTTCAATTGTCGAATGAACAGTCAAGCGCATACTTAGTATGTCTTAAGATTATTATATTGTTAAATATATTATACAAATAAGTTTTCTAATTATTTTACATAAGATAAAATATAAATACAAGAATAAAGTGTTATTATTAGTAACCGTCATTTCAGTTAAATTATATTTAACTGAAATGTAAGAATATTTCTGGAAAATATAAAAAAACGTAGTGTTTAAAATTTTACACAGAAAAATGTAAGTTTTGTCCTATTTTCCATTTCTTATTTTGCTACTACTAATACGGTTTGTTATTCAATTTCTACTACCAGTTGCAATGCTACAAATTATAAGGAAATTTCACTTCTCAAACGAGTTAACGTCGCAATTAACAGTAGTTCCCACATTTAGTCGTCTGTGTATAATATACATAATTCTTTAGGCGTATCACAAATTGAATATATATATTTTTACTTCAAGTTAATATTTTATAAATTTCGGTGAAAATAATGATTTGAAAAAAAAAAAATTTTTGCATTGCATTTACAAAAACATTTCAATAACTTTCGTTTGGAGTAAGGATCCAAAGTGACATTGAACTTTAATCAGGCACCTTAGCAATTTCTGTAATAAAAAATTATAAAAGTGAACTTCTTACCACAATTCGTTCGTTCATATCGTATTAGCATTCCATAATATTACATATATAATTTTTAATCTATATAGCTATACATAAAAATAAATTGAAGAATCTGTCTGTGATTTCAAAACAGCTGTATTTTCACAATACTACGATACAAACGAATAATTTTAAAATTTTCGTCTGCCGTCTTTCAAGTTCAGACTAACCTTGTGAACAGCTGAATTGATTTTTATGGGACTGACATTAGAATATAGATGAAGTTGTTAAGCAACAATATAAGTTTGTCATAATGAGATAATCTCACAGGGCGAGAATTTAAGCCGAAAAAATTGCATGTGCTGTGCGTGCATATTTATATTGAGAGATGCGAAGAACTACACATTTTCCTATTATATTTAACAATTTTTTCAATTATATGTTTATTTCTCGAGTCAGACTCTAGAAATAAACACATTTTGCTTTATACGAGACAGACATACAAGTAAATACCCCTCAGGGGTTTCGTATCAGTTTCAAGTAATTTGTCGGGAAGTACGAGTAAATCTTAATTTTTTCATATTTCAAGTATGTATTAGTATCTATATATGTTGATTGAGTAGCCATTTTAAGAATAATATATATTTTGTAGCATATATTTTGTAGCTATAAAAATAGAGTAAAATTTTTGCCCATTTCACACTCGACTTACCCCCGAGTCATTATCAGTGTGATTGTATCCACATTACAAATATTGAAATCTAATGATACTTCTGTTTATTTATTGGACTATAGAAAAATTATTCAGTTACTTATAAAACATAGAATACATAACACAGATTTAGAGGCCTGACGCGGCGAAAAACACTGGCGTGCGATTGTAATCGTTATCCCCATTCGAGTTAAAGAAATATTTATCCCCATCGAGTTGAGATCGAACCCACAATCTATCATTTATAGTCACACGCTAGGACAATAATCATTATAATTTTATTATTGAAATAATTGGTATAGAGATAAATAGAAAAAAATATACAAAACCCAAGTCTTAACGGTCAGACACAAAAGACCAGTATCATTCTGGTGTCAAAGTAGTATATATTACGAAACATTTTCACAAAATAAATGAAATGCCTGATTAAATAGTGGATTCCCTTCCATTTAGAATCCTTTCTCAATTTGTCACTGTAATTAATGCAATTAATGTAACAAGCCACATCACATAAGACGCAGTGGTTCTAAAGTCACTACGAAATAAGTGATTTTTCTTTGAAGTCTTATTAAATTAAAATTGGAACTATTATAGCTCAAATAATAGAGTAAAATTTTGCGTGATAAATAGAATTACCATATATAAAATATTTAAGAAGCATAGCCTACCTTATTATGGATACCTTTTTTAAGTCATACCAAATATAATAAAAATAATTAATATTTTACTTTGAATAGAACATTAACTGTTTTCTAACTCAGATAGATATATTTTGTAGTTATCTAAAAAAAAATCAGGTATTGCAGCCAAAACTAGACAATCAAAGTGTTTTTATGATTGGAAATAAAATATAAAAATCAGTTTAACTTATAACAATTTCATTTCCAAATTTTCCATTTTTATGAATAGACAAATATGGCTATTGCCATTCCAGAGTTGAGTAATCCGTAGAGATTAAAATACAACCTACCGTAGTACGTACAAAAACATCCCATTATTAAATAAATATTCACGGGAAGTTAAATCCTTACATTAAAATTTATTTATGAATGTGGACGAGACGTAATACGATTTGAGAAAATGCAAGTGTCCAACCGTGTTTGCTACAGAATTGAAAAACAAATTTATACAAAGGAATTTACAAATACTTACTCCATTTATCATACTTATTAGTATTGTATTTTGCAGCAAAACAAGCTATTGTTATCATTTTTGAAATTCAAGTAATTTACGTGTATTAAATAAAATAGGCCGAATATCATTTGACGTCGATCTTGCCGCATGGGCACAAACATGCGACTATACGTAACTGTGCGCCGGTTCGATTTCCACTTGAGCAAATTAAACATTTAATATTTTCCTCGTTCAGATAACTGCCACTCAATGCAAGACCATAAATTCAGCGTTATTTATAACGGAAGTGTGTAACACAGGTGAGTATAACTCTAGTGTGTAACTCTAGGTTTCCGAGTTTCCTCTGCTTATCCTGCTGTGTATGGGATACAGTGTGTAGCGTCACGAATATTTCTGATATTGCAGAATAATACACGTAATCTTGTGTGGCATGTCATAGGCTTAGAGTGTAAATCTGCTAACAGCTGTTTGATAAATAGACTTATTATGGTTTGTATTCTGTTTGTCTGTCTATGGAATAAAATAAACAACAATTTTATATATTTAAACACTTACTCTTACACGAATACTTTAAAAATGTGCATACGGAAATAAAAAAACAAAATTTAAAACGAGCATTTTAAAAATTTTTACTCTAAACGATATTACATTCTAGTTTTGACTCGTTGAATACAGCCGATTATATGAAATGCGAAATATTGCGATTTAAATATTTTTATTGTACTTATCAATAGTTATGCTTAAAACTCTCATGTCCTATTAATATTTTTCAGATTAATTAAAATTATTATTATTTTATTAAATTTAATATTAAGTTGACCTGAAGTCCCGTAAAAAGATGGTCCAAATTTCATTTTTCAGTGACAATTGTGACTTATTGTCTATACTACAATCAGCACCGTGGCTAAAACAAAGCGTTAGCAGTCGAAGTATTGGGTCAACAGGGTTCGACCCATTTATCTAAGTCAGCCGCCAGGTAAGCTATTAATAACTGTAGCAAGAGACAAATCGTGATTGCTGTAGAACTTTGTAATATAGCTTTTAAACAAATGTTATATGTTTGTTATTCACGCTACGTGATGTACGGGCCATTCTGTTTTATATAATTCAATTTTATCTCGTGCTTCGGATATTTTTAATACGAATAATAAATTCAAAACGAAATATAAAAATCTGAAAACGAATACTAAAAATTTAAATTTTAATCAAATTTAGTTAGCCCAAAATGGATAATATTGAATGAAAATAAAACATTTTTCTATAATACAATAGAAGAGAAAAAAATGTGTTATTGTCATAATTTAGAATATATTAGCGAAAACAAACACTGTTGGGGGCTTAGAATATCTGATAGAACATAAATTGTGTTTTTTAGATTTTTTAACTGTTTGTTTGTCCCTTTATCCGTATACGCACATTCTTTGAAATACTGTATCTTATTGAATAATTTATTGTATAACTCTAAGGCCTGGTTACAAGATTTAAGCTATGTTCGATTATGAAGACTTCCACATCAGTTGTTAATTTTACTAAGAACAAAGGCCTTTGAATGTGACTAATATTTTCTATACATATTAAAACTATAAGCTAAACTATAAGAAACAATAAAACGTCGCTTACACAAAGTTATTGACGAAGTGATAAGCATTTTTCATTGATACATAACAATTAAAGATCTCGGTCATGATACATTAATCACTCACTCAGGTTCACGCAGTATCCCGCGCATGGCAGAGGCAGAGGGAACTTGGTAACCTAGTATTAATACACTCCGTTCCGTTCCCCACATTCCGCCCAATTTAAGGTTATGCGTGTTGAGTAAGTAATGTGCGTATTCCCTTGTTATTAGAGCAGAGAAATGAAAATATTAAATAAATAAATTAAAAATATTAAATATATCATTTGTTCGAGAGGAGATCGAACCAACAACCTGTCCCGTTTAAAATCACGTGTTCGTGCCCTACGCCATGACAGCCCTCTAAAGCTATATGATTTTAATCATTCAGTCTATTTACGTGAAATAAAAAGACTTAATTCATATTTTTATTATTTTACCTCAATTAGAATGAAAGTCTCCATCAATTTCAAAGGGAACTTAGTTTACTGTAAACAACTGTATCAACTATTCCTAAAGCGGTAGTTATTTACATACCGAGCACTTTATTTTTATATTGCCTTTTAGCGAAATTGAATCTTATTGAAGCATTTAAATAAACTATTTTCATATTTTTTATTTGTCCTTTCGTTTAGTTAATTTATTCCCGTAGAGAAAAACTTGATAGCTGTATTTATTTATTAATCTTTATTATTATTGCTTCCTCGCTGTTTTCCTCGCTGTACACACAGTAACGATACTAAGCGTGGGGTTAAGTCCCGCTACTCATCACATTTTTTTTTTCAGTTTTACAATGTACCTCATACATGGCAGGGTACTGCCATGTATCAGATTCAATGTAAAACTGAAGAAGGAGCTTCAGAACTTTCAGTTGAGTGGCGGAACTCAACGCCGTGATTTGCCGTGTTACCAGAGCGAAGAAATTAAAATTTTAAATATTTCATTTTTACGATTGGGAATCAAATCCATAACCTGTCGTCGCTTACAGTCTCAAGCTCAAAGTCTCAAGCTTGCGCCACCACAAGCCTCAACACAAAATTTTATTGGGTATCGGGCGTCTTAAAATTAGCTTCTCAGGCTCTCTCTTCCTTGCTTGATATGTGCAGGAGACAGCGTGAGGCTTTGCAGGATACAGCATGATTACGATATGTGGAATAGCTTATAATTATTCAATTCAATTCATTTATTTAATTGTATGATTAAAATTTCATCCAAAGAAGTAAATTAAAATTATTGAATTCTAACAATACGCAAAATTGTTAAGCCATATTAATACATTCTTATTTGTTTGCTTCACTTGAATATCAAATTATCCTACTACAATGGTTATAATCAATGCAGAACTATGTATGATGATGTATGTATATAATATTAATAACAACGCAATTAAAATGATGCTTTAGAGAATTCGCATGTATTATTTAAATATATCGCTTCAAATAATCAACTTGGTGAATGAATGAGAATAGCGGTTACATTTGCAAATTGTTATACTGATTTATTAGTAGAACCACTCAATGTGGTGCTTAATAATGCTTGCACGAAGTATATTATTCATTAATTACTTAAACGATAAGTTATAGATATATTAGCCAAATTGAAAGAAATTAAATGTATATTTTGGAAAATTGTTTAACAAAAAGTGAGACAACATACTAGTATTTTCATATGCGTATAAGTATATCATCGACGTTAAATCTAAGTTATATATGGTAAGCTGTGGCTTCGCCCGCATGATCAACTGCGAGTAATATATGACTCATGATACATTCTGAGAGCGGGTCATATCAAAATTATTAAAAGATAAATGGGGAGATAGCTTACGCAAACATGTCTTATATAACGTATATTTTGTGTTTTGTCTCGATTAACATAGATAACAGGTATTATATATACACGACACGCGCCTCGGTGCCGCATGGCAAAAATAAAAAAGGTTTTTTGGATGTGTAGAACTTTGTACAAGGTTACGCAGTGAATGAATATCGTCAGCATGATTGACGACGATAAATATGTTTCTCTTTGATATGCACGTTTCTGGCTTGCTCATGTGTGACATGTGGCTTACTAGGGACACTCTTGTGGCACTCTTTGGCTTGTTTACCCTGTGCTAGAATATAATATTTTTAATGAAGAGAATACACGCCATTTTGTTGTGAAATATTTAAGATATACGGTCCCATAGTGGTAATGCAGAAACCGATCGGCTTATGGAGTACATGCAATCGGCTATCGACGATGCGCTCTCATAGATCCCCACCACAGAGGTCGTGATACTTGGCGATTTTAATGCGCATAATGCCAGCTGGCTCGGGTCACACACCACCGACCACGCGGGAAGGGCTGTATTTGACCTTGCTATGGCGAATGGTTTGTCTCAATTGGTTGAGTCGCCTACGCGAATCCCGGACGTGGACAACCATAACGCCTCCATATTGGACCTTCTGCTGACTTCACATCCAGAACAGTACCAGGTTGTTGTCGATGCCCCCCTAGGGTCTTCTGACCACTGCCTGGTACGGAGTGCTGTGTCCGCTAACCGCGTCAGTCGCAGAACATCAGCGACTCGTCGCATCTGGCACTACAAGTCAGCAGATTGGGATGGAATGCGTACATTTTACTCATCTTATCCCTGGGGGCCGGTTTGCTTCTCTTCTGATGATCCTAGTGCTTGTGCCGCTGCGGTCGCTGACGTGGTTCTGCAGGGTATGGAAATATACATTCCTAGCTCTGTAGTGCCAATCGGTGGCAAGTCACAGCCTTGGTTTGATACATCTTGCAAACTTGCTGCTTCTGGCAAGCGCAAGGCATATCGAACCTAGGCAGAAGCACTGGTCACTAAGGATCCAAAGGTGAAAACCTTAAAAAGAAAGTATAACCGTGCCTCTAGGTACTTTAAGTGGCAAATTACCAGAGCAAGGTCCGAGCACATCGTTAAAATCGGCGAAAAGCTTGAGAGTTACCCATCAGGTACTTTATTAGTTTTGGGCCCTCTCAAAGGCTGCCCTTAATAACTTTAGCCAGCCTTCGCTACGCACGGAAAATAACATCTTGGTCCTCCCGGCGAAAGAGAAAACCGATCTTCTGGGCGCTCTCTTTGCCTCTAGTTTGGATGACAGAGGAACAGCGTCGCCGACCATCCCACGGTGACAGAGCTCAATGCCTAACGTTAAAATCAGTAAGAAAGTTGTTAGGCGAGCTCTATCTTCCTTGGACATCCGCAAGTCGAGTGGGCCAGATGGGATTTCTCCTCTTGTGCTCCGTTCATGTGCTCCTGAGCTGACTCCGGTGCTAACGCGTCTATTTCGGCATTCTTACTCAGTCAGCGTAGTCCCAGATTCGTGGTAGAGCGCTCTTATCCACCCGATTCTGAAAATAGGCGATGGTTCCGATCCAACTAACTACAGGCCTATTGCTATCACCTCACTGCTCTCAAAATTTATGGAGAGCATAATAAATAGCCAGCTCTTGGTTTATCTAGAGGATCACCGATTGATTAACGACCGCCAATATGGTTTTCGTCAGGGTCGCTCAACCGATAATCTTCTGGTTTACCTAACACACCGCTGGGCTACGGCTATTGATAGCAAGGTAGAGGGCCTGATAGTTAATCTGGACATGGCGAAGGCCTTTGATCGTGTGTGGCACGGGGCGCTCCTTGCGAAACTTCCATCTTATGGGCTTCCCGAGAATTTATTCAAGTGGATCGCTAGCTTTCTCACTGGGGCAGCATCAAGGTTGTTAAACCTGTTTGTCGTATCACCAGTTTTCGAGAACACTTCCCTTAAAGCCGCACCCTGCATCAGTATATTGGGCCTGAGCTTTTCGAGCGACTGCCAGTATCGCGATCATCTGGAAAGCAAGGCCAAGTTGGCCTCAAAGAAACTGGGGGTCATCAGCAGAGCGAGACTGTATTTCACGCCAAAAGACTATTTGGCCCTGTACAGGGTCCAGGTTCGGCTTCATATAGAATACTGTTCTCACCTCTGGGCTGGTGCACCCCAGTATCAGCTTGAACCATTTGATCGCGTACAACGTAGAGCCGTTTGAATCGTTGGGGACCCAATGATCTGTAAGGGGTTTGACACTTTGGCTTTGCGTAGAGACGTATCTTCATGTATCTTCACTGTGCGTTCTCTACCGCATATATGACGGGGAGTGTTCGAGAGAACTGATCTACATAATCTGTATTTGAATAGATAGTATGGATATATATATATATATATATATATATATATATATATATATATATATATATATATATATATATATATATATATATATATATATATATATATATATATATATATATATATTATCCTCAGGTTTGAACTATTTCTACATTGTGATGAAAACAGTTTATTGAAAGCAAGCATCCGTGTCACAAAATGCATTATTGCCTTCAGGCAGACATTTCAAGTATTTCGTTTTCTCACGTGTAGCCTTTGTTAGTCGAGATAATACCCAATAGAAGCCAAGCGATTCGAATATATACGAGTTACGAATTAGAGATTATAGACGTTGACTCTATTCGATTTTTATTTTGGCAGAGGGAACTTGGGAACTAGTGTTAAGACACTCTGTTCCACTTCCGCTCTCCACTTTCCGCCGAACTTGAGACATTGCGCGCTGAGTGGCCCAGCCACCAGAGCAAAGAAATGAAAACATTAAATATTTAAATTGAAAATATTAAATATTTTATTTCCTCGAGTGGGAATCGATCCCACGACCTATTACAGTTACACGCTTATACAGTCGCGCCACAACAGGTCTCAATAATTTACTCTATTATTTATGAAAACATATTATAATTAAAGAGATATTTTAAGGAGTTATTCTGTACGAATACATATGATCATAAATAGAATATTGTGTTTTGGTAAACATACTTATTTACACACAATTTACTATATGTATCAAAGTAGATCGTTCGAGCGTTCGATCCCCAACCACCCGGAACAATGGAATATTATTATTTTTCTGTTCTGATAAGAAGTCATCACTGGTATTCCTATTTACTAACGATGAATGACAGTGTGACTTCCTCGACTAAAACTACAATGTCTTAAAATCTACGAAGAAATAAGATAATAAACTTTATCCTAGAAAATCTATGAATCTTTCGAGACTTTTAATGTTATTTAAATAAAAGGTGGTCGGATTTCAAAAATATTTATCTCAAACATTCTTTACTGCGAAATAATTAAGTTGAATTATGTTAATAAAGTTTTCTAAATAATTTACATTTTTTCTTTATTATTTTCTAGTCTTCATGTCTTGTTTCCTATGAAGTAATGGATAACAAATAAAAAAAATATTTAAGTCTTATTTCACTGTTCCATTTGTGTAATTATAGGCATAGGAAAATGGATTCCGATAAACTTATTTTGACCATGACCATAACTACAAACATAAATACTAAGTAATAATATTATTAAGAAAACATAAACAAACTACATTCTCATTAAGAAAACATAAACAAACTTCATTCATATACTACATTGCAAGGAGTGAGGACCCAACCCTAATCCTCAAAGCGTTAGTCCATTGCACGATAACCTTGCTCTTTTTATTATTATTTCTATAATTGCACAGCCTTAATGTGTGTCACTACTTGATTGTGTTTAGCCAGAAATGTGAAAATTAACTCATTATCAAAAGGTAGCATGACAGTTTGACACTAATTACCCACTAATTTGTTCAGTAAGCACATATAATAGAGAGCATCCATAGTGATTCAGCTGATTATACGAAATTTCCTAAAGCGCTCATAGATATTTTTTATATTATTAATATACTGATGGGCTTTATTTACAATGATTTGATATCATGCAAATACTCCTTACCTAAATAACTAGCATGAATATGTAAATAGCGAGAGGTCTGAGAAAGAGTCTATGTAAGAAGTCCTGTCTTGTCGCTTCTCTTCACTTTTTAGGACATGCCAACCTTCTACTGTACGTTTTTCCCGAGTTTTCCAGTTCCTAACAGTATCTTTATGTAGTGAATTACAACTTTCCTTCCTCAGGATGTGTATGTAGATACTTAAAAGGACATAATGAATTTAACACCGTCGTTTTTACTAAAAGACAGGCTGCTTCAAAAATAATGTTTTAAGGAACTAAGCAAGAAGCAATAGGGCATAACGGCGAGAGAAAAACTAATAGTTTTTTTTTTGTATAAACCTAAGCAAAAATTGCATACTGTAGACGTTAATTTATATTTTTACTAATAACTAATATTAAATATATAGGCCACAGTGGTGCAGTGAAAAATACTTGCCTCCATATCATCTATTGTGTCAATCTCTACTCCATCCAATTTATTTAGACATAGGTTCCGCATTGAGTTCTGCTACAATACTTTGCAACTTAAATCTCAAATTGCAACCTTTGTGTTAAGTTTATGAGATGCGTTGGTAGCATCAATAATAAAATAAATAAATAATTAATAGTACCTTAGATTTTCGCGATTGTTACACATTTTAAATGAAAGAATTTTAAATGGAATAATCGCGTATGTTGTGTTGAGTGTTAAACATTTTCGTAATAACAAACCGTCATAACAAACCCATGTTTCGAACACTTTTCAGTAGTCCGTGTCCGTATTACCGCCTAGGCAACATCTGTCCCTCAAACTAATTAAATATGGTTAAATCGAACTTACCGAACTGTTATCATGAATCTTACTGGTGTAAGAACTATTAGTAATATCTAATTTACCTATACAAAAATAATAAAATAAATGAGGAGTTGGGCGACCGTTTTTGAAGTTCATCAGTTACGTAATGTGTTACTTACAATAACTCCAAAAAGTAAGCAATTCGTAAATATTTATGTTAAATATATATTAAATGAACTTTTGAAATGTAAATGTACAGTGAAATATAGGTTTGACTCAAGTTAATTATTCAAAAATACTCTTTATGTATTTCTACTTATTTTTTCTAGTATTTTTGAATAAAGAATTTGCAGACACAGTTATATTTAGTTTACAAACATACTTATGTCAAAGGCGAGATCAACTAAATATTCACAAATAACAAATCTGCTACAAATATAATAAATTTGCTGCAGTAGCTGTTGAGAATTCAACGCTGATTTTGTTGCGACCAACGTTGTTCACTCCATGAATGGTAATGTTACTTATTTTATTTACATGGAGAAATTGGCCAGACTAATAATAGCTTTAATGGTAATAATTTAATTTAATAGCTTTAATGGAAGTCCCGGCAGCAGGGTCTGGACTTGCCTTTGACACATACACTATAAAAGGACCTTGGCATGGTATGGTTCTTTGATTATGGCGTTACGAGCGTGCCAGTTGAGCACATATCCCTTAGCCAATGTCACGTTGTGTGTAGAAGACACGAAGGAGGTTGTACGGTAAAAAACAATACTATTTCACAATAGGAGACTATATATTACAAAAATAAGTTCTTGTTACAAATTACCTTTACTTATAACAAAAAAAAATCATAAAAATATATATATATATATATATATATATATATATATATATATATATATATATATATATATATATATATATATATATATATATATATATATATATATATATATATATATATATATATATATATATTATATAGCACAAAGGGTTAATAATGAAAAAATATACAATACAAAGGCATTAATCTACAGCTTAATATTGTTATATCTGATATATTTTCAGAGAAATTTACATAGACATATACTAAACACAAACATTAACAAATATTGAACATTAGAGGACGGGGAACTTTATGGGGGACCACATTTACACAGTGAGTGGTTCCTGATCCTGACCTTAGCTAGGTATACAGGTGTACATGCATGTCCAAAGCGCAAGCTTCTGTAAACACAGTCATAATTTCGAATTTTGGTATCCAGCAAATAAGGTGTATAGCCTGATTGAAACATACCGTTAATCAAATAAAAAAGATAGCTTAGACTTCTCATTTAGTCTAGCAATAAAAGAGTATAAAATGCTATCCTCACCTGGGCTAGTGTCTCTTAAGTTAGTGTCCGTTAAGACATTTTTGAGTTCTTCGGACGAAAAACAAGCGTTCATTTCATCCGAAGATTTAATCAGTGAAAAAACAAATGGATCTTGGGACGGTACAAAAGAGTGAGCCAATTTATTAGCAAAGTCACACATATATAAAGAAGGATTATTGGAACTAGGACTGGATTCATAGTTAAGAGAACGGCGAAAGCTCCTAACATTTGTCTATACAAGTGAAGAGGGAGAAAAAGGATTAAGGGATTCACAAAAGTTGGCCCATCCAAGTTTTTTCTTTTTCCTAATCAGCTTTCAAAACTTCGCATCTCTGCGTT
>DWMZ01002158.1:0-14615 GCA_018249855.1 Eueides tales michaeli | reverse complement strand
AATATTAAAATTTTATTTAAAGTCAACACTTCTATAAACATATCAATTATGATATACAGAGTATAAAATAATAATTAATTAGTTACAACTTACAATTCATAGACAAGTTTTTACCATTTAAATGTATTAATTAAAAAAGAATTGGCAATGATGTGATTTTTAATCATGTGATATGTATCTATATGTATTTAAAACGAAATTGTGGCCTAAATCAAATGTTTGTAGGTTTCTCGCATACGTCGCATGTAATAATAAATATATAATAATAATAATTTGTGAAGTTAATATGGCGGTGGTTTTCTTCGACTAAAATATTTTAAAAAATTATTAATTTTTTAATTTAATACTTTTTGTATTGAGTTTTTCAACAAGTAATAATAACAAATTGAACATTGAGATCCGTACTGAGAAACGTCAATTACCTTTTTCGCTGATAAATAAATAAGTATATTGTGTTTTTTTTAAATATGTATATTGTGTTTTTTTTTGTATATTGTGTTTTTTTACTGGTTTAGATAGACAGACGGACATTTCTATAGACAAATATATATTGTTACAGTGCATGAAATTTACACTAAGCTTTAAAATTAATTTTTATTTAATATAAAAGTTGAAGTATACTGCCGAACTATTTCAGCTTCAATATAACTGATAGGTTTTATCCATTGTAATACATAGTTGTAAGCATTTTATAGCTAGTTTGACGGGAAAATGTTATCACGAATTTTGTATTTTATAGCTTAGCGAAATATTAAATGTTGCCATGTTGTGTCATTATTTATTAGTGTATGGGAAGTATTTTAATAGTTAAAAACCAGCTATAAATATTTTATAATAGGTTAGTTTAATTTAGATGTTTTGAAAAATCATTATCAATAGTTCAATGTAACTTAAAATATATTTTATAGATGACCATAGCCTCGTTATTTAGCTAACTTTTTTAATAGTCAATATGGTTATAAAGACTGTTTTCCGAATTATCAAAACAGCGGTCATAGCGTACCACAGATGCGGCAAGATTCGTGTGACTGACGTTACATGTGACTTGACTAGTGCTTATCGTACTGACGGGTCGGAGCGTTAGCATCGTGAGCATTGACATTATTTTGACGTTCCACGTCAATGTCACTATTGTCACTCTCTTCGATTACGAAAAATGCTTGAAATACAAGCATTTTACCATCATCATCGACTACACTACATACTCTACTCATGTTTATATCAAAAAGTTATCTCACAAGGGGTCCGAATTATTAATACAGCTGATAATTGTTGGCGCGCTCAGTAAATCGGACCCCACGTTAGCAGTTGAAACGTCGTTTCTACTGTTTTGATAATTCAGAAAGCAGCCAAAGATTAAAATAGATCCTTTAAATGTTGCTATATAAATATTATTTTTATTTAATTGAGTACACTTTATTTATGAAATAATTTATATTTGTTAATGTCAAATGTTATCTTTTAAAGGTTAGTGCTATATTTCAGCAGATTTTTCAATTTGTTGTTCATTTCACATATTTTATATTATGTTATTGTTCACTTGACTCTATATATCTATACATAGATATAACTATATATATACGTAAATATCTCGAATAGAGAAATATTGAAAACAATATTTTTAAAGCTTTTCCTACATATATTTACGGTTCTATTTTAATTGAGTAATAATTTTGGTAAATTATTACTTAATTTTAAAAACGTATAAAATTTTGAAGCAGGATTTGAACCCGCGCCTCTTGGAAACCGTCCAAGCGCTCTGACCAACTTAGCCATTCGTTCTCATTCTTGTTATGAAAATGAACATGTACTGTACATCCATTTATGAACCTGGTTAAGCTATGTTTACTTTAGTTAGTAAGTAGATGGGTGTGCGCTGTGCGGTTTCATTGTGCAATGAGAGATAATGCTTTGAAAACGGCCTAAAATATTGAGACTGGTGAAAGGAATTTTGTAAAATATTTAACTAAACAATAATATTAGACAGTACAGTTTAATTTTTAAATTATTAATTAAAATTTTGCAATTATTTTAAATATGTACTTAATTTGAAAAAAAAACTATACTATATTTTTAATGGGCCGTAAATGTTTTTCAATATACGAATAAGAAATGCTTTAAAACAAAAAAAAAAGAAACCACATTAGCTTTATCATCACGCTCAACATCGCCAGCAGATGTAATCTGTAGATAAACAGTTATATATAACTTGTAAGCTCAAACCCAGCTCCTGTAAGTTTCCTTAGCGTAGCGACGCCATTTTAGTCTGTCTCAATGACGAATTTTATCTGTGTACTTGTACATTGTACATGTTTTTTTTTTGTAATAAAATAAAGGTTTACGTATACGCGTTAGTTTTATTTTTAATAAAATGTTCGCTGCGGGCTATTCCAAATGTATCATTGTATGATGTAGTTATAATAATATGATGCAGTTTTGGTAGACATGTCCCGCGAAGTTTCTTTCGCTGGTTCTTCTCAGGTCTGATGCAGTTTACGTGAACTGGTGGTAAATTGTTTGATGTACAAAAAACGAAGCCTGTAACTTCTGATTTTGATTAAAAATATTTGAATTTGAATAAAAATGAAAAATGCTGTATTTATTATTTATATCTACTTTTAAACGATTTTTAATGTTAATTGAACAATTAACTTCCCAAGTTCCCTTTGCCTACCCTGCCATGTGCGGGATACAGTATGAAACTGAAAAAAAACACTATTATTTTGTTTGCTATATCGTTAAGTAGTGTTTCATTTTATTCTATTAAAGGCAATATAGAAAAATGTATAGAATTTTTCTTATTTCGAATTTTGCAAGTCTCGTCCATGAATGACACCAATGATGGATTACCAAGTTATGGGTTTACAGTTGAACACATACCGCAAGTTTCCGATTGGCATAAAAAACATAGTTTTCAAACGTATTTCTTTATTAAATCAATAGAACAGTTGGAGATAAACCTTCTACATATATTTAATTAAAGAATCCAATCTTTACTTCTATGCGGTTAACACAAGGTTTATAAGTAGTAACAATGCAATAAATAAAAAAAGAAAGAAAAAAAAAACAAATGACACCGTCAAAATAAAATTGTAATTAAAATTAACTTTTGGGTGAAACAATATAGGTTTAAGAACTGCTTTTCGTGGTCAGTTAATAGTAAAATCAGAAATAACTGAAAATCGAGTAAGATCATTTTATGGCCATATTGTGATTTGAAACTGATCATCGCGTTTTGTCTTTGCCGGTAAATCATTTTGCTGGTGAAATAAGAATAATTTTAAATTCTGTTTTGTCATTTTGTAGAATGGAAATTGAATTTGGAACCGCCGTGATGGTCTTTATTTGAAATATTATTACTAATTTAACACGCGGCGTTAACTTCCGACAATTAACACTTGGAGAATCAATTGGGCGGAAAGTGGGAAAAAGGAAGGTTCGTAATGGGAACGGAGTGTTAATACTAGGTTCCCAAGCACCAGCTGCACACTGTGCCATGTGCAGGATACATCGTGAAGGTGAAAAAAAACATTAACAAAAGAACAAAATTGGACTAGAAAATGTCATATAAATATTAAACATAAACAAAATCTGTTTGATATAGCTTAATCAATAGTCCTAAAGCTAGCCAGCGTGGGGTAGGTCTTGAGGCGCAGCAGCTCCAGCTCGGTCTGCAGCAGCACGACGCGCGTGTGGTTGCTCTGCACCTGGCGGATGAGCTGACTGCGCTGGACCAGCGTCTCCATGCTGGGGAGGGAAATAAATCACTAACAATATCGAATATTTTTTAGGTTAACATATCAGGATAGCCTGAGGGAACCCGGAAGGAGCGGATTCTAGGCGGAATCCAACGCCTTGTTTTTGACGTCTGTATTACATATATGTATTTGAGAATTTAGTTTTTCATTTCGGAAATATTTTCTTAAAAATGCTTACCTGTATGGAGATGGAGCAAAAATGATAAGAAGAATAGATGCCTGGATGATGAATGTCCTTTATCGAAATGTTAGGTATATATTTTATACATTATAAAGAAATTATGACAGAATAATATGATCTTTTTAGTAAATATGGTTGGCTTTGATTAATATTTAAATAAATGATATCTTACACTCCACGAAGTCACGAAGTGAAACACAAAACTCGTTTGCAACTCTCTTACTAATTATACAAGTTTAAAAGGCTTGTTTCTATCCTTTCAAACGGCATGTATCCTTTCGGTTCAATTCAACTATCATTTTAGCTAGGGAGAGGTGCTTTTTGGAAATTTCAGCAATATAACTGCTAAAAGACAGCTAAATATGTTTACCAATCATATATAAATGAGTCAACGTAATTAAATAAAATTTAAGCCTTATTGGCTTTTCATATTTTCAAGCATATAAAAATCGCTCAGTGCAACAGCCCAACGCGCAACGCGTATATATCAAAAAATGCGGAGCATATATCGAATGTATTTAAACAAAGTTTATTTTTGCAAAAAGGCCTTTTAAGACTGTGAGCCGTCTAACACAATGGGGTATCTATATCACACAACCACCAAGGTTGATATGTTAATTAGCATTTCAAAATTAGAAGAAGCACTTGTTAGTTAGTTATTATATAAAAAATACCGTTTCTTGAATATCCTCCTAATTCGAATAGGCTCGAGCGGATCTTCGTGTAGTTTCTTCTCAGAGACTTTTACATTTAGTGCCACTATCACTTTTTCAAGATTCTGCGCTCGGCTGTCCAATTCAATGATTTTTACCTGAAGTAAAAAAATGGTTACTTACAGACAATGTTATTGTGAAGTTAAGATTATATATTAGTGGACACTGTGAGTGCTCTATCTATAATACTTGTACAAAACGTTTTACTTAGTCCGAATATTTCTCTTTAAATTTTTAGAAACGCTGATAATTAAAATGTTTACTCTAAAAGAAAAAAATTAGAAATAATTTAAAATTATTTTCTGTAGCATCATTTTTTTTCCAGAAGAATGTAAAGCTTGAAAACGCACCGTTCTGACCTTCAGAGCTGAGTGGCGTAACACAACGCCACGCTTTGTCTTTTAGTTAGTTTAAAAGCGTTTTCTTAAAATATAAATATGATTATTACCTCTAATTCCTCAACTTTACGTATTTGCTCGGTGAGTATCTTGTTGACTGATGACTTGGAGGCTTCCATTTCCTTCTCCATTTTGACATAGTCCTGCTCGTCGGTGTAACCGAGCTCTTTATTCTTTAAGTAACTTTGTAGCTCTTTGGGTACCTAAAATAAGTTAACAATATGATTCATAAATTATTGTCACGCATCGCGGAGTTGAGTTCCGCAACTCAACACACAATATCTCGATTTTGGCGGAAATTGGGGAATTGAATGTCTTAACACCCAAGGTTCCCAAGTTCCCTTCGCCTTGCAACAAGGTTTCTATTATTAAAAATGGTTTGCTATGTGATTATTTCAATAGGAGATTGCTTAAAACCATATTTATTTTTGGCCGTTTTTCATCACTGATCAGTATCAAAACATTGCATAATGAGTAACATAAAACTATGTTGTTGAGGAAATAAGTATACTTTAATCTTATATGATGTAATCCATCAATGTCTTTAGATAGAAAATATTTTAAAAACATCTTATAAGGAACGTTTATTTAGCAAGAGAGCCGAAAATCGTGATTTTTTAATAATTTGCTTGTTTGTCTGTGCGTTTGTACGATCTAATCTCTGAAACGGCTAATTAAATTTAAATATAGTATGTGTATGTTCGCAACTTTTACCTATTAATAACATTGGTTAAAAAAGGTTCGCCATTTAAAAATATTACGGTTGGCAAAATTGCTACAAATTTTATATGAATGAAATATATATATATATATATATATATATATATATATATATATATATATATATATATATATATATATATATATATATATATATATATATATATATATATACCTTAAGTCTTTGATAGGAGTAAAGTTCTTGTTCCATGTGTCGTAGCTTCATCTTCATTTGCGCGTGTTCCCATTCCTTTGACAGAATACCTTTACGGAAGTCCACTTGCTTTTTCATCATTTTCAATTTCCAATCTCCCACTTTCTAAAAATGAAAAGAAATTACAGTTTTTCAATTCTTTCAAATATAAATTGTAAATATTAATTTATTTTAAATTAATTATCAATATTTTAATTAATTTAAATAAAAATAAAATAAAATGCAGAATTGCGTAAAATATATAATGGATATATAAAACAATACCAACGTAAGAGCTTAGAATATATTCATATTTGTATTTTACAAAAGAGATTGTTTTTTCACGTAAGATAATGTATACTAGAGAATCCAATATCAAAATATCAACAATTTATTTGCATTTTTCATAGAATTTAACGATTGTAAAAAATGTTATAAGGAGATCGTACCAGTATTACTTCGTTGACTTTGTCTATCTCGTCCCGCGGGATGAGGGCGGCGTCCTCGAAGTCCTCCATGTGGCCTGTCGTTACAATTTCTACCTGACCCGCTGGTAGCACTAACTGAAATTTTATTTCTTTATTTAAGTAATGTCTTCTGTGCTTTTGTAAAAGAACCAGGTATATATAAACCCAAATCTATTACATATATGACTTTTCTTTCCGCTATGTGCATATGTATATTAAGTGTACAGACTTTTAATTTAAACGATGCTGGTAAAATATATTAGTTCCTCTATAATGCATAGAAAATATGAAATGTGAAAAACGTTTACCATTATAGTGGTTAACAGACGATCGAACCGTACCACGACCTTGGTCCCCCATCGAACCATATTTTATCGTGTGGCGCATGGTGCGCCGAGCAAAAGGTGGTGCGAAGGAACTTCACTTCGGACCAGCTGGTGCAGAGCAATTTCACTTGAGACGCGGTACGTACCGCGTAGTGCCGACCGCGTTCGATCGTGTGTGCAACTGAATCAAAAATTGGTTACCACTTACTAGTAGTACCAATTTTTTGATTCAGTTGCTATTAGGCCACCGTAAGCGGCACACGTCGCAACGAATATAAATTAGTAGCGCTAAGACCACAACATTTTTTTGGATAAGAGAGCGTTTGGAGATATATAAAGACTTGTTACATCACTCGTCTTTTGTATGCAAGGATCGTTACTCGAATTTTAAAAAAAATACATTCTAAATTATTCTTTAAGAACTAAAAAAGTAATGAGTATTCAATTTACTTAATACAAAAATTTTAGACTTTAGAGTGCAAATATTAAATAGGTTAAATAATTTTAACACGCCGCTAACTTCACACGTAGCGGCCTCACACTCACTCGTATGCGCTCTTCTTGAATGATTAGGTTCGCGGTGCAGTCGTCTGGCGCGAACGCCGCACCGCACCGTCTGGTGGTTCGGTCGAACCAAGTTCGATCGTCTATGTGCACTTTTAACTAACCATTAACTTGTTTATCAGTTTATTTACACAAAATACATTTATATTGAATACACATACCTAAACGTTACATGGAGCTCTACTATTCTTAACAAATTATTTCCATTTAACGTCAGTCTACCAGGATAGCTATCAATTAATCGTAATTATAATCATTGAGTCATGATAAAACGAAGAAAACGACTAAAAGATCAAACATTGCATACTTATACTGTAATAAATCAGGAGATACAGATACAGTACCTGTATAGAATTATTCCTGGCCTTGAGCTCGACGTCGCGGCGGTGTTGCGCGAGCGTGTCGGCGGTGCGCGCGAGGCGCTGGCGGCGCGCGACGGCGGCGGCGCGCCACACCGACGACGCCAGTTCTACGTACGACATCTCTTGGGCTAGGGCTCGCATCTGAAGGGACGGAGTTTTAATTTGTTACTCCAAATACACATATGAAGGTAAGATGCTATGCGGGCCAAATAATTTAAAGTTAAGTTAGTGTCACGGTAGTAATATTATACCTAAGTATTCCTTTTTTTTTTCTATATTAATATAAACAAAATTTTTGGCGTTTGTGCGGCGTGAAGTTTGGAAGGAAGTGTCTTAACACTATGCTCTCAGATTCCCTCTGCCTATCTGCTATGTACAGAATACAATGTGAAGCTAAAAAAAACCAGAAAATCAAAAGTAAGTAAACGAGAAAAAACATATTTTAAATACTAACTCTGATCTCGTTTTCAATTTTAGCGCGACGCAGTTTACACATGGTGACCCACAGCCCCTCATCCATCACAGGTGGCATGTTGCTTATTTGATCCAACGCTTCAACACTAAGAGAGAATAAAAAAATATAGTATTAGCTTTTCTATTTATGTCCATGCCGATATATTTTGTTTATTAATATTATATAATTGTTTATTAATATTTAACCAAATATCACATCTCGAACATATATATAGAATAACAACTGTAAACTGGATACATGTGCACTCATATGGATTCAATTTTGCACATTTCAACACGCTTTCACACAAAAACTCATATTTTCACACATGGGATCACACATCAACACTTGTCACAATCAAATGAATCCTCTGACGCTCTTTCTTGCACATGGTAGGGTAGGCAGAGGGAACTTGGGAACCTAAGGTTAAGACACTCCGTTCCGTTCCCCAATTTCCGCCGAATTCAAGGCATTACGTGTTGAGTGGCGGAATTCAATGCCGCCCTTCGCCTGGTTACTGGAACAAACATATGAAAATAATATTTTTTTCACCCAAAACACTAAATATTTAACTTCCTCGAACGAACCCAGAATCCAGAACAGTCGCACGCTTGTGCCTCTGCGCTACGACAGGTCTATGGCAGGCACATGTTACTAGTAATCTTAACATTTAACTACATATTCACATTTAGAATCACACATTTATGTTATAACACATGCACATGTCAATATAATTCAGACTGAACAAAATATATGAATTTAATTATTTTTTATTTTTATTTCAATATATATATATATATATATATATATATATATATATATATATATATATATATATATATATATATATATATATATATATATATATATATATATATATATATATATATATATATATAATTTCAATATATTATATATAAACATACAAAAAATCCGATTACCCTTTAAAATATTCAATGCAGTCTACATGAAGAAGCACGGGACGGACTCCAGTGAGTACTGCATTCGCCAGGTCGTAGAGGACTACAGGTATCATTGTTGCTCTCTGGTACCATTTTGGCCTTTTCCTATATAATAAAAAATAATAATATTCGATATAAAGTTACAATATATGTGCTTTAGTTTTTTGAAGTACATTTCACCATCTTCATCGGCTACATTACGTACTCCACTTATGTTTATATCAAATAATGCTCTGTTCGATTATGTTTAACTTGTTGAACCCATAAGCACACTCACAAGTTGGCCGAATTATTAATACTGCTAATAGACGTTGGCGGACTGAATAAAACGGAACGTTAGCGGTTGAAACGTCGTAACTGCTGTTTGGACAATTCTGAAAACGGCTGTACTTACTTCAATAAGCTGTTTTGTTTTACCAAAACCGAAATAAGATTTAAATAAATCTAACCATCCTTTTAAAATACTTTATAAAATATAAATTAACAGTCACATATTTCACATACAGATTTAACTATCGATTACCGTTTAAATAACATTAAGCTCATTTGTTTAAGCGAATTTTAATCATAAAATATTGTCTATTAAAAGTTAAATAACATCTAGAGCTTAAACGTTTTCGTCTCTACATAGAAAGAATCCATACTTACTTAAAAAATTTATAACACTGATCAACAATAATAGGCGAGAGATCCGCAAAGTGATTTTTAAAGGTGCGATCCAAGTACTTGTCTTTGGTCGCCAGGTTGTCGTACGCCGATTGGCATTCCTCACTCTGTTCTTGTATCAGAATGAGGTCCTTTTGCAGAGTTTCCGATTCGCCTTCAAATTTCTTTATGTCATCTCTGAAAAGAAAAAAAAAGTTAAAGAGTGATAAATCGTAATAAAGCAAATAAAATTAAAAATTATAAGAAATTGTGATCGTCATCGCGAAAAATTGTGCGAGCCTTTCAAGGAAATGAAATATTTTATATTTTCTATTTAAATATTTAATGTTTTCATTTGTTCGCTCTGACAACAGGTAAAAGCGCGGCGTTGAGCTCTGCCATATATGATACGATACAATTAATATAATACAATAAGCTGCAATTTTTATTAAACATGGATAAGGACTACCGTGATGAATTAGATTTTTGATATACAAAACGGCACTGAAGAGCAAGGGTGCGACAGAGAAACACATACTTCCTCATATGGACATCATATGGACACATAGGCAGACGAGACAAACTTATAACTCTCCTCTTTTGGCCTCGAGGGTTTAAAAACGTCAGGACTTTATAAAAAGTCTTATACTGCTTACATCAGCTATTTGATAAAGTATTGTAGAAATTCCATTTGATATAATTGTCTATGAATACATTTATAAGAAATTCTAAAGAGCAGAGCAAATATTCACTATGTAAATATAACTAAGAATAATAATATTTGTGATGGTACTACCTCATCTCTTCTATCTTCTCGGCCATTTCAACGCGTTCCAAGTTATACGTGCGCAGGCGCATCAGATTTAAATTTTCTTGTCCAATAACAGAGTCAACTTTAAGTTTTGTTAACCACATTTCTCTAACCTGAAAATATTAGTTTACTATTATATATATTTATAACATATATATATATATATATATATATATATATATATATATATATATATATATATATATATATATATATATATATATATATATATATATATAAATCGCCGTAACACTTTCTGAGCTTCACGTTATATTCACACAGGTACAGGTAGGTGTTAAGAGATTTTATTTTCATTCCTATTAAGATACATAGTCTCCGCCGAATTTAAGTGGCATTGCGTGTGAATCGGTGGAACTCAATGCTTTCGCATTACCAGAGCGAGGAAAAAATATTAAATAATTATTTATTTTAAAATTATTATTTTTTTTTTATAATGGGTTTGAACCTTTAATTTAAAGTGTGAAAAGTTAAGCAAATTATACAGTACCTTGCTATTAAATTTCACAATTCCTTCATTGAGTACTTGCGACAACTTGGCGTATTCTGCGTGCAGCATTTTCCTGTACTTGTCGCGTTCCTCGTTCCTGAACGCAACTTTAGCTTCATAGTCGAACACCAATCGTAGGTCGTCCTCATTGAAATTCTCCGGTTCTTTTTCTATCTGTATGTACAGTATTTATTATTCATTTTTCTCTGAAATAGTATTCTTAGAAGTACACTTATAATTGATATAATTAGTGGACACTATTTACTTTACCAACATTTCAGTGGAGTTTTTTTGTAGGTACATTTGATGGTTCTGAAATCTCGGAAAGGGCTCAAAGTATGATAAACCAATCCAGCTAGGTTTTATTTTAAAGAAATATCATTTTATGTGAAATAATTTGTATTTAAATATTATTTTATAAAATTAATTAAGTTTTATAAAAAAAAGTCATTAAAATAACTTAACGTAAAGAAATCGTTATTTAGAATGAAAAATTAAGATAATATATATTTTTTTTTGCTTCACGCTGTATCCTGCACGAGGCAGGGTAGGCAGAGGGAACCCGGGAACCTAGTGTTAAGACACTCCGTTCCACTTCCGTTCCCCACTTTCCGCCGAATTTGAGGCATTGCGTGTTGAGTGGCGGAATTCAACGCCATGCTTTGCCTTATTACCAGAGCGAAGAAATGAAACATTAAATATTTAAATTGAAAATATTAAATATTTCATTTCCTCGACTGGGGATCGAACCCAGAGCCTGTTACAGCCACACGCTTGTGCCGATGCGCAACGACAGGCCTCAAATATAAAATATAAAAAATAAAAATTAGATAATACATATCTAATTTTTATTTTCAGATTCACGCTGTATCCCGCACATGGCAACGTAGGTTATATTACCCCAGTGTCCGCAGAAGTTGAGGCATTGCTTCTTGAGTGGCAGATCTCATTGCCGCGTTTTGCCTTGTAGCACAGCGTAGAAATAAAACATTAAATATTTAAATTGATAATATTTAATATTACATATCCTCGAGAAGGCATCGAAGCCACAATTTGTCAAGCCCCAACGCCAAGACAGGCCACATATGTACAGGCTATATGAACTATGTACATAATATATACAATTAACTTATATTCACCATACAAAGCGGTTTCGGTATAGGTTTCTTGATCTCCTCATGCCACAGTTTCTCTAGTACGCCGTCCATCATGTACATGAGAGCGCGTTCTTTGAAGTCATCCTTGGGCTTAGGTTCCGGCGGCGGGATTATCACTTGACTCGGACTTATGTATGGCTCTATGCTGCACTGTAAAATATAATGTATATGGTGAGACTGTGTGGTTAGTTTGTCTAACAGCATATATTGCCAATGAATTTTTTTTATCCGATCTTTTCTTTGATAGTTAACTATTTTTATAATCGACAAATACAATTGTGTTCGGTAGCAATGAATCTATATCTTCTTAATTATCTTTATTTTTAATTTTGTTTTGTTTTTTCTATACTGCTTTTGTTTTTTTAATTTGGTAGCCCATATGTTAGTATTGATTATCAATATAGTCAATTGTAGTTTGAACATTCAGTCGCTTTATGAATAAAATATTAGGGCCAAAAAAGCGGGGAACGAAACATTATTAAGATTTATTCTTTGTGTTTATTTCATTAGTTCAATTAAGACATTGCGCGTGAGTTACAAGACCCAAAGTCACATTTTAACTTAACTGTTCGAGAAAACAAATATCATTTGAATGTAACTGAGCCCAGTAGTTATTTAATTGCAGTAGTATTGAATTGCAGTTTATAAAAATATCCGATATATTTTACTAATTTTCGAAATAAATGCATGTGTGCTGCGTATGTAACAGACAGGTTGCGGGTTCGATTCTAACTCGAGGAAATGAAATATTTAATGTTTC
Organism: Eueides tales michaeli; assembly: GCA_018249855.1. NCBI lineage: Eukaryota > Metazoa > Arthropoda > Insecta > Lepidoptera > Nymphalidae > Eueides > Eueides tales. The sequence continues at coordinate 1,636 of DWMZ01002158.1, read as the reverse complement.
ATTTCTACGCTCTGGTAATAAAGCGCGGCGTTGAGTTCCACCACCACCACGGCGTTGAGTTGTCACAACACGCAATACCTCAAATTTGGCGGAAAGTGGGCAATGGAAGTGGAACGGAGTGTCTTTACACTAGGATCCCGAGTTCCCTCTACCTACCCTGTCATATGTGGATATAGCGTGAAGCTGAGTACAAAATAAATTGCTAAAAAATGTGTAAAAATTTTTTTATTTCAATAGTATACTTTTCTATTTGATTGTATTTTCCATTTATGATTTGTCAAAAAATACAGTTATACACCAACAGGAAGAAAATGCTCTGTTGGTCAAATCAATTTAAACACCCGAAAGTACTTGTAAATTGCTATCTACTATGTAAAAAAAACATTAAAAGTTCGATGTAATTTACAGTTTATAATATTATGAATGCATTACCTCTTCAGGTTCAACTTTTACCAGCTTTTGCGGTTGTTCTTCTTGTCGCCAGTCAGGACTTCGAATTTCAATAGCCAAGTGGTGAAAGCTACCACGTAAATCCGAGAGCTTATTCAATTCTAGAAGCATGTAATAATATTTAACATCTTGTGAACTTTTAAATATAAGAAATCTTTGCTTTTCTTGCCTTCGATTATTCAAATTCAAATATTTTTATTCAAAATGAGAAGTTACAGGCTTCGTTTTTTGACCGTCAAACAATTTAATACCAGTTAACTAAAGTAACTACCTCAGAAGACTTGAGAAGAACCGCCGAAAGAAATTCAGCGGGACATGTCTCTAGCATGTCATTAAATTTTCGGCTTTCCAATATTTGATAATGCTACAAGATTCTAATGAATATTGAACTATTTAAATAAACACATATAGTTTAAACAATCCATAGGTACTTACTTACCGTCTATTATAAAACGAAGTCGAGCGTTTCTCTCCTCCACAAGATTAACCTCGCGTTTCTTCTGAGTCATTAAGTCATTGAATTGCTTGTTGAACCACAACCGCATATTTTGAACATTTAACTGAAGTATTAGAAATGTCTTATGATTTAATTAATTTATGTTTGAAATATACCTTAAGGTACTATTATTATATATGGTCAGACAAACATTCGTGTACCTACTTTGTTTTATTTATTTTAAATTTATTCTTATAAGAAATAAATATAATAATTTATTCTAATTACGTTACAAAACTAATGAGGCGCTCTAAATTAATCTGTGGTAATAATATAAAGTTTAAGAGTTTAATTGTTTGAACGCAAGCCTGTTTGAGGCCTGTTGTGGCAGTGGCACAAGCGTGTGACTGTAACCGATAGGTTCTGAGTTCGATTCGACTCTCGACTGGGGAGTCGAGGAAATGAATTTAATATTTTCAATTAAAATATTTAATGTTTCATTTCTTCGCTCTGGTAACAAGGCAAAAGCGCGGTGTTGAGTTGCGCCACTCAACACGCAATGCCTCAAATTCGGCGGAAAGTGGGGTACGGAACGTCTTAGCACTAGGTTCCCAAGTTCCCTCTGCCTACCCTGCCATGTGCGGGATATGAAGCGTGAAGCTGTTATGTTTTTGAACGTTCTACTATAGCAAGTTTGTAACTGTTGGTTCGAATTTAAAAACATTTTATATTGGATGGCTAGTTATATCA